>CABHPQ010165176.1:6103-25135 GCA_902168405.1 Peromyscus aztecus | reverse complement strand
AGAGGAGCAGCTGGGGGACAGAGGAGCAGCTGGGGGACAGAGGAGCAAGTGCTCTGATGTGGCTTTTGGGCATGTCCCAGTTTAAAGTCAAGATTAGGCTCCTCCTGGCGCCCAGTGGCTGTGTGTCTTCCCTCACCACTCTACGTTTCTGGGATTTCATTTTCGTCTCACAATTGCCCTTTTCCTTCCTAAGCCCATCTTTTCATCTGCCAGTCTCTCTTTATACATGAAAGAGATGGAAGCCATCGAGCCACAACTAGATCTGACTTAGATTTTCCAAAATTTGACTTTCCCAAACTTGCATGTATTTCCAGCATTTTCCCCGGTTTTGTTAAATATTTAAGGTCTTGAATTCCATCTTCTGTCTTCCTGAGGAATGTGTGATGTCAACTCTTGAATACTCAATTTGTTTTCTTCACAAGATAGTTCCATCATGTCCAGGACTCTTTCAGTGGCAGAAGAGCCACGCACGCCCATCTCAGCCTTCCCTCTGTTGTCTCCGTTCTCCTGCTCTTCCCTCTCCATCCTGAGCCCTTAGAAGGCATGCTCTCCATTCTTTTCCCCAAATTGTATCTTTCTAACCTGGGTTTCACTTCCTTGGTTTTTCCAGTTGCTCTTCAGAAGGTGATCAGTGACCCATGTGAAAGCAGGACCAGAAGAGGTTCGTGTCTCTGCTCGCCTTAGTGGACTCCCCAGTTCTGATCTCTCACGACCTTAGAAATGCTCATAGAAAGTCTCTTAGTTTTTCTTCCTAACTGACCTATGCACTCAGTCTGTCTGTCAGTATGTGTTTGTGCGTTCTCCTTCCTGAGACTGAAGACTGTCATCACCTTTCATTAAATAGCAGGTTGCCCAAAGTTAGTCCTTTTTGGAGTTCTGGTCTTATTTTATACTCTCTTCCTGGGCTGTTTATATAAATCATTTGAAAATCGTGAAACCCATCCTGTCTATCAACATCTCAAACGCCAAGTGTTCTAGACCACAGTCATCTGTCCAGTGGCGTACACCATAAACTTGGGAGTTCTGTTGGGTTCCTTGTCCACAGGAACCCAACTTACCCATCCCTGCTTCCAGGTGTCTGTGTGGTCTGTCTCTTCCCTCTGTCCTTCCTGCTGCCAGCCCACTCCATGCCATCACTCTCCTTTTCCTTGACAACTGTAGAAGTTATTCGACTGATCTGTTCTATCTGCTGTTCTTTGACAATGTAATCTTTGAAAGACAAAAAGACCCGTATAAGCCTTGAGCTTGACCTTGCTCTCAGATACAGTCCTTAATGTAGACTACAAGGTGTGAATTTTCTTCCCTGGCTTGGGTCATTGGCAAGCAGCTGCCCTCTGCTCTCTCCCTGTCTCCTGTCCCTGCAGTGTGGATGGCACTTGCTCCTTGCTGCACGGGCCTGTGCAGTGTTCCTTCTCCTCTTCCGCCAGCCTCCTTGTTGTCCTGTCCTTCTGATCTCGGGAAGTCATCCTTGTTACCATGGAGATGGCCTAAGACTTATCATACACATTTCTTGTTCTTCACAGTCCTTTACATATGTGTAACTTCATTTGTAATTCTGTAAATGAATTCATATCTTTTTCTAGAGGACAGCCATAATAGGTGTCTGTTTTGGTTTTCCCACTGTTTAATTACCTAGACCCTACACAATGCTTTGTCGTAGAGTTGGAGGGCCAGTGTGATAGGTGCTTGCAGCTAAGCCTGACAACAAGCTAACCCTAATCCTAACAATAAACTTTAACCCTAACACTAACCTTAATCCCTAACTCTAACCTCCAATTCTGAGTTCTATCCCCAGGAACCACATGTTGGAAGGAGAGAACTGACTCATTTTCCTCTGACCTTGATATGTGTGATATTGTCCATGCATACCTATACACATATGTACACAAATAAATAACTAAATAAATGCAATAAGTTTTGAGACATGGTCTTACTATGTAGTCTTGGCTGGTCTGGAACTCCCTATGTAGACCAGGTTAGCCCAGAACTCAGAGATCCTCCTGCCTTTGTCTCCCGAGTGCTGGGATTAAAGGCATGTGGCAGCACACCCAGTCCTAAATTTAAAGTAGTATCATATGGTTTTGGCTCAGATATTTATAGATGAATGAAGGAAGCCAACTAGTTTGGGGGTTTGATGCTGGCAGTTACTTGCTTTTTATGTGACTTTGAGCAAGCTATTGCAGAGGTTCAACCATTTCTTCTTCATCTCTTAAAGACGACAATTGTACGTAATATAATAAAATGAGTGATAAGTACAGAGTCTAGTGCCAGCCCATGAGTGGCAATAAATTATAGAATTGTGATTTTTGTTACCTGAGTATCTGCAATTTCTTTCTTTTTAAATTGAAATTTTTTTGTGTCCATTTAAGAAAAAAATGGAGACAGGGCTTAGCTTGTGAGGTTTTTTTCTGGTTCAATTCAGGAACACCCTCCCCTTCCCAACACACAGACACACACAGACACACACACACATACACATAGACAGACAGACAGGCACACACCCACATACACACACATACATACATCACATTGTTTCTGTCTGTCTGCTTGCCGGTCTGCCTGCCTGCGATTTGTATGTACATGTTTTGCCTTTACATTTGGTGTCTTCTAACATGTTCCCATCTTGATGGGACTAATGAGGAAGGTCAACTTGCACAGCAACTCTGGGCTTGAGCTGGCTTCTTTGGCGCCCTTGAGGTCTCTAGGTCCCAGCGTTCTTTTGTCCTATTCAGCTAGGCTTTCGTGAACTCAGGGTGTTTCACCAGCTATGGCCGGGCATGGTGATGTGAAGTGGTTCTCTCACTGTGAACTTCCCTTTCTGTGAAAGCTTCAGCATGTTTTAACTGGGACTGACCAATTGTGAAGTGGCTGAAAACACGCTGCAGACTCATTTTTGAGTGCTGGTACTCTGACACACCTCACCCTGAATGATGGTTAGGAATACTTGTTTCAGAGCAGGATTGTTCCGGGACAGAGGAAATTGTGTTTTTCTCCTGTTACTACAAGGCTTTACAATTGAAACTTCAAATGTCTTTTGCTGGTAGTTCTTGTACTTTTTTTTTTTTTTTTTAAGAAACACTGTCTTTCATTAGCTAAGGTAATTAATATGGTTTTTTAATTTTTATTTTATTTATTTATTTTTTATGATCTGGGATGTCATGTAGCCTAACCCTAAGCTGGAAATTGCTACGTTTCTCAGAACTTGTCACATGGCCCAGGATGTCCTTGGATTCTCGGTCTCCCTGCTTCTGCCTCCTAAGTGCTGTGATTATAGGTGTGTTCCACCAGGTGTTAGTATCTTATTGCAGTATACGGAACACCATAGAGCACTCAGCTGCCCAACACTCAGTTTCATCAGAAGGGCTAGTGGTTTGCCTAGGTCCTCCTGGTAGCCACCATTCCTGTCTAGAAAGCTGTTTCCACAGCCAGTATTTTTATAAATAAATTATTATATTAAATATAGGTTCATATTTGATCTACAATACGTTGTTAACAGTCAGTGTATGTGTGTGTGTGTTAGTGTATGTGTATGTGTATGTGTGTATATTTATATACCATATAAAGTACTTTGGCTGAAATATTTCAGTTTTATGACATATTTAGTTCTCAGTTCAGTTCTCTTTATTGTATTTTTTTTCCAAGTAAGTCATGACTTTAACACTATTAGATGTTAAATTAAGCCTTACTGAGAAAAATATACATTTGTGTAGTGGTTTTCCCTTTGGTAGTTGACACTGAATTAGAGTTTCCATTGAACTCAGAAAGTAACATAATTTGTATAGTTAAGGCTAGCATTATTGCTAATTCTAGGGAGGGCTAAGGAAGACTTATGAAAGGGAGGGTACAGACTCTCACGAGTGTTGAAAGTTGGAGAGGGTGTGTTGTAGAATATTATTTTAAGATATGTTACATTTGTTTATGCTGTGGAACATTTGTTTAATGATGCAAAGATGTGTTACATTCTTTTATGTTGCATTTGTTTAACTCTGTGAAGCTGTGTTACTTTGCTTGTCTAAAACACCTGATGGTCTAATAAACAGCTGAACTGCCAATAGCGAAGCAGGAGAAAGGATTGGCGGGGCTGGCAGGCAGAGAGAATAAATAGAAGGCGAAATCTGGGAGGAAAAGAAGAAAGAGCAAGAGAACAAGGAGAGGGGTATGCCAGCCACCCAGCTACGGAGTAAGAGTGAAAGTAAGATACACAGAAGTGAGAGAAAGGAAAAAGCCCAAAGGCAAAAGGTAGATGGGATAATTTAAAGTTAAGAAAACCTGGCAAGAAACAAGCCAAACTAAGGCCTGGTGTTTATAGAGTAAGCATCTGTGTGTGACTTATTTGGGAGCTGAGTGGTAGTAGGCCCCTAAAAGACCAAAGAGCAAAGGAGTAGAAAAAATAACCAACTACAAGGTGTGTGGTGTGACGCTAACTCTATAAATGAGACTACTATCATGCCCCAGGGAAAGGGGCAATTGCTCCTCTATCAAGTGTGGTAAGTGGGTTCAGAGACCACCCTCTAGGGAACACTTTGTTTGTCATGGTCCAGCCTCACACCCCTTTGGCATTTGTGACAATGCACAGTGTTTTCTAGAGGTTACCATGATTTTCCCAACATTCATGTGGCACATATGGGTTTGCACTATGACTAAAAGTGCTCACCCCACAAAAGAGACAAAACAAGAAATGGGAATATAGTGAGTGTCCTCCATGTAACTCGCGATTTCGATCGGAAAGGGAAGGTGAGGAGAGATATCTCGGGCTGTGGCCTGGGGCCGTGAGTTTTCCTTGTCATTTCAAACCCAGGAGGTGTTTCTGGTTCATATGGATTTGCAGGCCCTTCATTGGGTTATTGGCAGGGCTGATGGCTTTAGGGAGGATGGGAAAGGCCCCAGAGGGGGTGATTTCTCATCTGTTTGTCAGCCTATCTGGGCATGGATGAGGAGATCTAGAAGGAATGTCTCATGAGCTATGTCAGAGTCATGGTTTTGCTAACATTTTTTAGGGTGTGCCTAGTAGGGTGCATTTCAGGGTGGTGTCAGTGCTGGGTCAGTCATCATGCTATAGGAACATGCTGCAGGGGATTAGTTAACGATGACCGAGATGCAGTCAAAGATCACCTTTGGCTCTGGTCCTTTCTGAGCAAGATAAGCACTTGTCAGTCTCCATCAGTCCATTCTCTGCTGAAGGACACTTGGAGCTCATTGACTGCTCCTCCAGGCTGGGGCTTCCCTCACACAGATGGCTCTGTAGAGGGTGACATTGCATCACGGCACGGACCTTGACTTCTGTCCACTGCCAGCACAGACTCGGCCCATTTAAACTATGGGAAAGTCTAACTTTTGTTCACTTCTTGGCATGGGGAAGCCTCAGAGACTGAGGCAGATTCTGAGCTTTGTGAGCTGGTTCTGAGAGGTGCCATCTGCAGGGTATAGAAGCCAGGTGTTCAATCGTGACACCTCAAATACTGCTTCTTAAAATATGCAGGTCTGTACGGCATGCCACAGTTTCTCTCGGGTTGGGGGAAATGGCCTGTGCTCCCCGCTCCTAGGAAAGTGGCCATCCTCCTGCCGTGACAGTGCACATCTCCTCTGTGTCTTCCCCTGAGGTGGCTGGATGTGGCTGGTGATAGCGTGGCCTGTAGACTCTTCTGGCTTCACTGTTCTGGCAGGTCTCTCGTCCTCTGCTCTCAGCTCAGCGTGCTTGTCTGTTTTGGAGCCATGTTGTATATCCACCGTTCCTGGGAAATTACTTGTCATTCTTGCTTATCACCTAAAATAATAACATGTTTTTTTTCTATTGTAGCATCTGCTAATAATGGCAGAACTATTTAAAAGATTATGATAATCTGTCAAGAGGATTATCTTCCACCCCTTTCTAAGGCAGAGTTGAATTTGAACAACATAAAGGGCTTTTTTTTTTTTTTTTTTGCTAAGGGTTTTGACTAAGGTTTTACTCTGTGTTTAAATTCATGCTGAGTGACTGGAGGCATTGAGATTTTGAAGTTGGAAATGTTTACAAACCAGAGTAAACATGTGCTATCTAATTCTTTTTTTTTTATTAGCACCCTTTCCCTGGTTCCTTTGAAATCCACCCTCATGTGTAACCTATACATGTCATGTGTTTATAGAATAAACTATAAAATGTATAAGTAGTAAGTAAATAGGGCTTTTTAGGAAAGACTCAACTACTAGTGAAATGCTTATGCCCGCTGGGTAGAATTTGGGATGCCTTTTATATTTTTGTACTCTGCTGTCTGCTTCATGGGGAATATGTCCTTATTTTAAAGATGAGTGAAAATATTTTGTAATGGGAAAATGCCTTAAATATGACAGTAATTTTAAAAAGCATGGCAAAATTTGTGTCTTGAGCAGCACCCCTGGAGCTAATTAATTACTTCTTCCGTTCTTCTTAGAAAAGCAAAGCTTTCCCATTCATACAGTTAAGAGCGGTACTCATCGGAGGCATTTGAAAGGTGCTGCCCTCTAAGCATTTAAAATGTAACCCCAAAGTACAATAAAACCGTGAAACATAACAAAAATAACACCACATCAGAATCCTGGCAAAATGTCAATCTGAATTGGGGAAATGGACTACGTGTTCATTTACCTGAATAAGTCTGCTTGCTTTTAGATAGTTCCTTTAAATTTTGTATTTTATTTGTTACGTTTTTAGTGTTTATTTAGAGAATACTTTATCTTTGGAGGTCAGTATCTGTTACTAAAACCCGGGGGCTGTTGTAGTTCCTCCTCTGCAAACGTCAGCTTTCTTACTTAGCAACTTTGTCTACAACCTCATCATCAGTACATTTCTTTTCATTTGTCTTTTTTCCCCAGCATTACACACTGAGGTAAAGTGAAGGGTGAACTTAGTTTCATGGTCAAATGTTTGCTAGTAGATGGAATTCAATTATAACCCGTTCTGTCAAGGAACATGTAGGTTTGGGTATTAGACTTCAGTTATTAGCTGGGACCGTGCTTAGAGAAATCCGAATATAGATCAGAAATTTATAGAGATTTGTGTTATAGATTTTTTTAGCAGTTCTATACTTCAGGCGTTTATGATATTTTTAGCAGCTCTACACTTCAGGGATTTATGATGTCATACATTGAAAGAGTGAGCAGATGGGTCAGTATTTTTCAATGTATAAAAGTAAATCATAGGTGATCCTTAAGCTGTTAAAAATCTCAGACAGACTCAACAGTCTTTGTTCTTCATGGGATCTTCTTGTCTATTGGAAGTACATTTTCTTTTCTTGTTCATTATGTGATTCCTTTACGTCTAATCGTGATCTTGTAAACATTTATTCTTGTTATGTCTTTATGGTGTGTGTGTTGGGGGCATGTCACAGGACAGCTTCATAGAGTTCATTTTCTCCTTTAGGTTAGTTCTGGGGATTGAACTGAGGTCATCAGGATCTCCTGGCAAGTGCTTTTACCCAAAGACTGGGCCATCTTACCAGCCCTAATTGTGGGTTTTGAAAGGATGTAATAGACACTAGATAGTACAGTTTTGGCTATTAAATATTTATGTATTTGGATTTTTCTCTATGAAGCTATGACATGGAATTCTCTAACAACATGTTGATTTGAATTTTTAGTAGAAATAAGACTTTGTAGGTTTTTTAAATTAAAATAATGTGTGTGGGGTGTGTACACATACATGTGTTCTTGGGTGAGGGCCACAGGTTCATTTTTGGTATCTCCTTTCTCCACCGAATTGTTTTAAGGCAGAGTTGTTCCCTGAACCTAGTGCTTGCTGTATCTGCCAGACTGTCAGGCCAGCCATCTCTGACCACCATACCTGGTCTTTTAAAAATATGTTCTGCCATCCAAGCTCAGGTCCTCAGGTTTTTAGGGCAGGCACTTTATATGATGAGCCATTTCCCCATCTCAAGCCCTGAGGTCTTGATGCCTAGCACTGGATAGGATACATTCCTTCAGTATGCTTCTGCTTAATTGTGAGTTTCCAGTTAGGGCCTGTTTCTAGGTTGCTTTTTCAAATACTTTTTTAAACATTGTCCTTTGGAGTGGGGGCGGTGCTGGAGAGATGGCTCAGTAGTTAAGAGCACTGGCTGGGCTTCCAGAGGACTCAATCAGCATACACGGTGGCTAACAACCGTTTGCAAGTCCAGTTCCAGGGGACCTGACCCTCTCCCTGACCTCCCCGGACAATGCGTGCACAGTGGAGCACAGGCTGACATGCAGGCACAGCATCCACACGCATTTAAAATGGTACCTGTGGGTTTGGTTCTCGTTGTGTCTGCCTGTGGTGTCCACTGACCACTCTTCAGACTTCCTGTTCTCCATCCAGCGCTTCATTTTCAGGGTCTCTAAGCAGTGTTATTTAAGTCAGTTTTTTCCCCTCTTAGCCATCAAGAGGAAACACATCTCTGCCTGAACGGGGCTCTTTGATCTTCAGAGAGCTTTATCTGAGGAGAGATTAAACAGTCTCCTGGGCATTCTCCCAGAGAAGTGGAAATTGCTTCCAGAGATTTCAGATCAGGTGAGGCTGCTTCTCTGAATTAAGACAGGGAAATAACTGAGTTGATCAGGGCTTTCCTCCGAAGTGAGAAACTCCCGATTTGCCTGGCTCTTGAGTGCCCGCACTAACACTGGTGGCTACAGGCAGCTCTCTTGTATGGTTCTATCCTGCTTTATATGAGCAGTGGCCTCAGGAAAGAGCCAGGGTTTCTCGTCTCTGGATGGATTTTCAGGTGCTCTCTTCTGAATCTGAAGTTTCAGCTTATAAAAACATGGAGAGAGCAGCAAATTCAGCTTGTACTCTAGAGTCATGGTGTGAGCCAGAGCAGGCCTCACAGGCACTAGACTGTGGGACTCTGAGTGTCCACTATGGGCCCTGTGTCACTATGCAGCTATTTTGAATATCCCTAAAGGGCCTCAGGTTTGGTAAATTTCTTATGTTTTGGTAAATTAACAGGTAAATTATCCTGTTAATACTAACCTTTTAAGTCACAGCTAGTGACCTGTGCATTTATGGATTCACATGTTTATATAAGCCTGTTGAGGGACTGACTGCTCAGTGAGTAAAGTACTTGGCATGCAAACATAAGGACCTGGGTTTATCGCCAGCACTTACATTAAGACTGGATGCTAATGCCGGTGCTCAGGTGGTGAAGACAGGAATTCTGGGGTTTGCTAGATGTCTAGTTCATCTAGATGAATCAGCAAACTCCAAGCCCTGTGATTGACCCTGTCACAAAATACAAGGAGAGAGCTCTTGAGGAAAAAACCACACATCTACCCTCAGCATCCACATTCATAGACACACATGTGCATGTGTAAGGACGTGTGAGTACACACACACACACACCACCTGCTGAGGTTCTGCTGTTGTCAGGTAGAAATTCTTAGGGTCAGAGATTTTTATAGGGTACATTGGAAACTGTCCTGAATTCGGGGTGTGATTGGAGAGGGAATATGTGTGGATGTTCTAGGAAGGGTTACAGTCTGACTTCTAGAGGGAATAGTTGGAAGGACACAGAGAAGAAGGAACTAATAGGAGAATTAAGTGTCTTAATTCCTTTTTAGAAATTCCAGGCACTTTTTGGAAATTTTGAGAAAATGGCTTAGCCTGTGTTCTTCCAGTTTGAGCATCTTGGAAGAAAATATCATATAAATGCAAATTTCTGCTATTACCATTTCATCTTGTATATTGTACTTAAGACATGGAGAATACAGCAACTGTTTAATGTATAAGGCATCTCCTATGAAATACTTCTTTATCACATAAATACTTTGCTGTTTCTCATTCCTTTTCCTTATTAGTCTGAATTGACCAAGATAAACCCTAGCAACACCTGGAAACTGCCTTATCTGTTTGAGGACTCTTGGGGTATGGAGTTGAGTAGCTACTAGTTGATACAATTTTATGTCCTTCATTTCATTAATTAGCTTAGGAAAACTATTTGGATTTTATATATAAATGCTTGCTAATTACTTGAGTCATGAGAACACTGAATGAGGTCCCAGTGTCCTATTAATTCCTTCAGGTCTGAAAATTTTCCTATAATTGGTTTGGCAGGAGGATTGAGCTAGATTAGAGACTAATGAGGAGATAAGTATGTAATGTTAATGTGGTAGAAAGCTGTGATTGTCAGTAAATGGTATTAGGAATCAAGATTATTTTTTCTTTCACTGTTTCCTTCTGCAAAATCATTATCTTCTGATATTGTAAATTGGATTATTTTGCACCATTATTTTTAAAATGTGTTAATCCTCATACTATAGGTAGTTAAAACCTTGACAATTAAGGAGTCATTAATACAAAGTGAGCCATATGAGCAGTCAATTTAGATTCTTCAAATAATTCAGACGAAATGGAGTTTTGCATATTTACATTGTTTTCAGCTCAGCTAAGATGTTGGAAATTAGGAATAAGAACTGTTGTCCATCGGAGACCCCCAGGCCAGTTCAGCCTGCCATCAAGTAGAGGACTGATGGCATTGTAGAGAAATGGACATTGTGTTGCTTTAATCAGCCAAGAGCAAAATAGGTTTTCTCTGATTTTATTTTATAGTTGCCTCAGCTTTCGCAATAGTGTGAAGCATTCCGTGGGACTGCATTCCTTTAATTTTTGTTATTGTTGAGATAAGATCATGCAATGTAGCTATGGCTGGCCTGGAACTTGCCTTGTAGACCAGGCTGATCTCTACATCATGGCAGTTAGCCTGTCTCTGCCTCTCAGGTGCTGGGATTAAAGGTGAGCTCTGTCATGCTGGGAGGACTTAATGCTGACTTTACTCACGGAACTTCAAGAAACAATGTGATATTTCAGTGAAACAAAAATGGAAATCTTTGTGTTCAACTCCGAGTGAAGATTACTTTCCTTTTTAAGTAACCAAACTTTAAATTATATATAACTACAGTCGCTTTTTCTTGAAGTTATTTGTGATAGTCTTGCGTATTTTTCTGTTTTATTTTTTTTTTCTTCTCTAATCTTTGTACACATCTTTTGTACTTTGACTAGCACTCAGGAAGAGGTGTTGTATTGTGAGTGTTTTCTTACCCTTTACCCATATCTCCTTCCACACTGGGTTCTGTGCTAGCGAATGCACAGCTCCCCCAGTCCTGTGTCTGCTGAAGGATTACACCTATGTCTTTTCATCCCATGTTTTATAGCCATCAACAGAACTCTACTTTTAGCCAGAGTGTTGTTAGTTTTGGACTACCTTCTGCTAGATGGGGAAGGCTTGCAAAAACAGTTGCCACAAATCACACATTCTGAGCAAAAAATT
The DNA here is from genome assembly GCA_902168405.1 of Peromyscus aztecus. Lineage (NCBI taxonomy): Eukaryota > Metazoa > Chordata > Mammalia > Rodentia > Cricetidae > Peromyscus > Peromyscus aztecus. The sequence goes on along the minus strand of CABHPQ010165176.1, from coordinate 13,886 downwards.
TGTTGAGCATGTGGTCTAAGCCTAGCCCATTGTTAAGGAACTGTGAAAGAAAATGGGGAAATTATTTTTTTCAAAAAATTATTTTCCTGCTTTAAAAATTTGCCGTCTAATTGGAGAGACATGACTAACAATTTAAAAAAAAAAAAACAAGACAAAGATAGCATGTAGACTATGTTTCAGAAAAGAACACATGTATAGGATGTATAGGATTATTATTGTTGCTCCCCTGTTGCCAGACCCTGAAAGAAATAGGCCATCGGCCATCTGTCTGTCTGTCCGTTCGTCCATCCATCCATCCATCCATCCACCCACCCTCCCTCCCACCCACCCACCTATCTATCTATCTATCTATCTATCTACCTACCTACCTATCTGTTTTAAAGTTGGCCTTGAACTCCTGATTGTCCTGCCTTCTGATTGCTGGAATTACACGTGTGTATGTCAATTTTTTATTGAAGTTTATAGCAAACTATAAAGTTTTTAAATTGAAGTTGTTCTTTTGCATGAGAAGGCACTGATCCCAGTGGCTTACCCGGATTACACTGCTAGCCAATTGCTATCATTAGAACACAGGGGACAGCCAGATGTGTTCAAGCTTTGGGCACACTGAGAAGTAAAACTAGCAAGCCCTGCTAGTGCAATTAAGATGTTCCCCCTGCCTTGGTCCTCTTCACCCTTTTCCTCTTGCTACTCCTACCTTCAGCATCAATATCCCCTCGGTTTGTGTATCTAGTGTCACAAAAGCCTGACAGGAAACTGAAGGTTGGCTGGTAGGAGAAAACACAGCTGCCAGTAAGTGAGGAATCGCTAAAGTAAGTGAAGCAGGACCTAGCAGCTGTATTCTGTACCCTAAGTCTTTCACCATATGCACTTGTGTCTCAAAATTCTGGTGCCACCCAAGCCCTTTCCTAAGCCAGGAATCACCTAGCACCTGCAGAGTGAGAAGGCAAACTGTCCTATGCCTACTGTGATTATGTCTTGCACCTTTTAGAATGTGTTACATTTCCTTGCTCCTTGAGCCTTGTAGGTCTGTGTTGAATACCTTACTAATGATTTTGTTGAGTTTCTGTTGAATCTTTGGTAATGCAGCTAACTTCTGCTAATTTGTTAGTTGACCACCTGATTTAGGTTTACATGCTTGTCATTTTCTAAAGTTTAAATTTGCTGCTTAGCTGTGGGGTGTGTGTGTGTGTGTGTGTGTGTGTGTGTGTGTGTGAATTTAAACATTCAAATTCATAATTTTTTTTACTGACCAATTTTGCTGCTTAGTGATTTTTGATATATGTATGGTATTTTCATTGTTATTGTGTAAGCATGTTGACTTTTAAATTCTGATTTCTTCTTTTACTAATGGATCATATAGAAATGTATTTTGAGTGATAAAGATACCTTAATTTTAAAAAAAGACAGCGATTTCTGACTCAGTTGCACTGTTTTTAGAAGACTTAAACTGTATTGTGCTGATCGTTTGGAACCTGTGAAAAATTTGTTATGGTCTAATGTGTGATCAAGTTTCATACGTGAATAAGAATATCTGTTTTCCATGTGCTGGCTGCACGATTTTAAACACACCTCTAAGTCAGCTTGTTAATGATAATGTCTAAATCTTCAGTATCTGTAATGATTGCTTTTTTTTATAATCTGGTTATTCAGCAATTGCTGGCATATATTAAAACATTCCACTGTGTGATGGCTCTGCATGATTTTAAAATTTTTTTCAGTATTTCCTTATATATGTTGAACTTACTAAATTAACTTGCATCCTAAACCACTAATCTGTCAAGTCCTCAGTGTACAAGGCAGAGATGAACAGAGATACCGAATGAATCATGTCATCTTCAAATAGGGAGACAGTCCTGAAATATCTTGGTGAGCCCAATGTAGTCCCAAGGCTTCTTAAATATGAAAGAAATCTGCAGGAGACAGCATCAGCTATTGGTGGCCTTGAAGGCGTAAGGAGCCGCACATCATGGACTGCCGGTCGGAGTGAGATGCTTTATAATCAAGAGAGTGGGTTCTGCTCAGACCCTGCAGCACAGGGTTGCGCTGGTTCAGCACAGGGACTCTTACAATAGTTTATTTTATTTGTTTCTTTTGTAGTTCTTTTAAAAGGTAAATAACAGACTTACAGTCCAAAGACTTCTCCCTAACAATTTAGGAGCCTCTAAAGGATTTTGGCTCAACTCAATCTCTTTCATCTTTGCACTTCTTAAGAATTTTTAGTTCTCTATTGTTTTTATTTGTAATTCCCATATTTAGCAGCAGCGTTGTTACTTGGAATTTACCGTGTGTTGGCTGTTTTGTTCCTGACCCAGTTGTTAGGACTATCTGGGTATCTGGATCGGGTTCATTTTCTCTGCCACTTAAAGAATTAAAATGTAGGAAAGATCGCAACAAAGATTCTTAGCAGTAGGGAAATTCTAGAACACAGTAGACAAAATCAACCTGTAAAGAAAGGATTTTCACGAGGGGTGAGAAAACACGTAGAGCAAGCACATAGAACAGCAGAGGGGGACTTGAACAGCCCAAGCTCCAATCCTCACCCCTCCTTGAATGCTTTTTTTTTTTTTTTCCAGTTTTTGAAGTTTGGTCGGTTTGAAGAAAGACAGCCTGTCTGATTAGCCCACAGCTGTTATGTAAACAAGTCCCGATGAGGCCTTAAACAAGTTGAGCCCAGGGTCCCTACTGGCAGGAGAAAAATCTCACAAAGACTTTAAGCTGCTGGGCAAAATTTTGTCTCAGTTCAGGAGCATGAGGAAGAAGCGTGCTAGCTTGGAAGTTCACCATCTTGCTTACCTAGTCATGGTCCCCGTCCCTGTTGTCTGTCTGCCTGTCAGGCAGTCTGTCCATCTCCTAGTGCCTCATGCTCTGCTTCTAGATTCGATCACTTTCCTCCTGACATTCTTTTGTGGTTTTTGTTGGTCTGAACAACACCCTTATTTTGCCATTGCCTTTGACGGAATTTTTATTAGCTCTGAAGTTCTAGGCCAACAGCTGTTTTCTGTCAATATTTTCTTTTTTTTATCATAAAATACTGTGCTGCCTTCTGGCTTTCAATGTTTCTGGTAAGAAGTTCCCTGCAGACTGAATGTCTGTTCTAGTCATTGTCTGTCTGTCTGTGGTCTCATGATCATGTACCTGGAAGTCATTGTGATTAGTTGTTGATTTAGGTCTACCTTCATTTCTTGAAGACTTATAGCGGCCATTTCTTCCCTCTAACCTTTTGTTGTTGTTCTTGGAGGTGGGTTCCTACTTGGGGTAGGTTAAAACTTCTCTTGTTTCCGTCTCAACTTTTTATTTTACTTTAAAAAATATTGCCTGATAATTTGTCTTTTGCTGTATTCTGTATTTTTTTTAGACTTCCACCTTCACACACAGACTCTGATGTCAACCCTGTCTGTCTGCTGTTGGTGTGTCTGTCCAGCAGATTGGTGGCGAGTGGGGGAGATTAAATGACTCAAGAGTAAGCTGGGAGTGAACGGTGTCTTGTCTTTGTTGTCCTACATCCCAATTGGATCAAACCACCTATGAAAGTCACGCTTTCAGATACTTCCAGGCCTTTACATAAGACCAGAGCAATGAGATGAAACTAAGTAATTCTCGCTAGTTGTCATAATTGCATCGTAGCCTGCATTCAGAAGATGTTTTTGCTAGAAAACAGTGGTTCTGTACTTGGCCCACAATGCAACTGTTTTTAGTTACTTTTCACTCTCCTGTGACCCAATACCTGTCAGAAATGGTTTAAGGGAGCACAGGCTTCACTAGGTTCTGTTTCACAGTTGTTTCAGGCCCTTGCATTGGGGAAATCGTCTGTGGTGGTGGTAGGGTGGAGGGCAATGGCTTGTTCTCATTATGGCTGAGCAGGAAGCAATCTGCAGGTTGGAAACGGAAGTGGTAAAACCTCGAAGGCCTGCCTCTAGTGACCCACTTTCTCCAGCTAAGCCTTACCTCACAAAGTCTCTATATCCTTCAAAGTAGTACCCCAAGCTATGTTATTACAGAAAAAAGCCAAGAGCTTAAATCGTGAGTCTGTGGGGGGTGTTTCAGCTTCAAACCCTATCTGTCACTAAGCAAGATAAAAGCCTGCTATCTCTGCCTTCGTTTTATATCTCTTACCCTTGCTGTAAAATTCCCGTTTGCTTCTGTAGGCAAGCATGTTAATTATGCAAGGAGTATACCCCTAAAAACTGGCCGTAATTACCTGTCATCCCCTTTCCGGGCTGAAGGCACAAAGCTAAGAGTGACTTTACGGCCATAGTGCCCAGTTCAGACCTCATCTGGAATTCTCCAGTCCTGGGCTTGGACCTCCAGTCACCATGGGCCGCCTCCCCAACTATTCAGGAGCAGGCATCCCTTGGAAGCGAGTTGTTTTCTTAATCATCAAGGGCTTACTAGGTAGGCATCACCTTCCAGAAGCCTGTCAGATAATGACCAGCCAGACCCAGCTTGGCCAAGGCTGTTTAAGTATTCATCCTTCTTGCCTTCATTCTCCCTCCATTTTCAACCTGGAGCCCACATCAGTGCCCTAGTGATGGACTGAGATGGCCTGATCCCTGTCCCCCCAGCATGGCCATACTGATCTCTTCCTCTCTGGCTTTGTGGCATTCTCCATTTTTTGGAAAGATGAGTATCAAAGTATGCATGAGGCAGTATCATGATGGGTGATACAGATATAAAAGTAATTTAGCAGAATGTCGGCACTCCAAATGTTAATAATCAGCCTGGTTGTTGGTGCCCATTTAGGTGTGTGTTCAGACACTTTCGTGCTTTTTGCCGTATTTGCAACTTTCGTAAATGACTTAAATTGTGTGCTCTTCCTTCCATATCCTGCTTGATAAGCTACTATCAAGAGCTCCTTCTGGCCCCCCTCAGGTTCTCATGAGTGGAATTTTGGGGGAACTCCTTGATAGTCACTGGTTTAGGTCTTGTCCATGGCTGTCTCTGGTCTGCCTTTGACAGAGAGGCACAGTTTCAGTGGAGGCCACTTGGCATCTCCAGCCTGAAGAACACACTGTACCATCTGGCGTCTTCTAGGTAGTTAGTACATTTCTCTACAATATACTTACACTGGTATGCTTTTTCTAAAGCTTTATCCATCTGCTCTTAGATCTACCACTCCCTACAAGTAACCATTTATTTATTGTTCTGCTATTGTCACTGGACTATAAGTGTCAAAATAGACTTTCTGATTTTTATCAGAGCACATTGAGTATATAGTAAGAGGTCCACACATATCTGTTGAATGATGAATGAGTTACCAATATGTGGAAGTCTCGCTTTCTCACATCCTTCTTGGCAGCAAATATTAAACAGATTAAATACATTTTTATCCAGAAAGTGAATGAAATGGCGTTGTGTTGCCTCATTTGCATTTTTCTGTTTACTACTCATGAGGTTATGCATTTGTTCTTCTCTGTTGATTATATCGATTTTATCTTATCTGAGTGGCCTGTTTCCTGTTTCCCTTTGGCTGCTGTGCTAGCCAGGGCCCTCTAGAGAACATGAGGCACTAGAGTGAATGCGTGGTATTGAGGTGTTTTATTATGTTGTCTTACATGATAGTCCAGCTGCGTGCTGAAGAGGAGCCCAGCACCCCTCAGTCCATGAGGCTGGATACCCCCGCATCCCCAGCCTGGTGCTGAAGACCTGGGGGGTGCCGGAGAACCACTTGTCTTCAGTGCATGTTGGAAAGCCTAAGAAGATGGGCTCTCGTGCCAACAAAGGATGTCAGCAGCAACCACAGTGGCATAAATGCACTCAGCCAGTAAGAAGTACAGCGGGCAGGCGAGATGCCCTGCTTTCTCGCAGACCTTGTCATGCTAGGGCCAACATCAGAAGATGTTGCCCACTCTGGGAGAGTCTTCCCCACTCAGCTATTCTAGTTGAGTCTGGATCCAGTCGAGGTGACAATCAGGATCAGCTATCGTAGCTGTCCTCAGTAATGCCTTAAATGCTGGAATACAGCCACTCTTCATACGGAAAATCTGTATTCATTCTTCATTGCCACTACCTGATGGCTACATTAAGTTTTTGTCCTCTTCCTAGTGGGAAGCAGGAATATGGGAGGACTGACCAGAGGGATCCACCAGCCCCAGGGCTCAGGACGATGTTCAGAGTCACTTGCCCTCCTGATTCCAGCTTTCGCCCCCTGCCCCCTCCAGTCAGTTCCTTATTCTCTTGCCTGGTCAGAAATAGACTTAAATAGCTTTTTCCCTCAAACTATTTCCTGTAACATTTTTAATTGTCAACAGGTCAGCAGTTTGTGTATGTAACCTGTCATACTCCATAAGATAAAACATGCTTTCTTATACAGGAGCATTACAGTATCTGATTGCTGTGGCTTTATGATATGTCCCTTCTCTCCACTATAGTGCGGCTCATCTTCTTTTATAGATATTTTGATAGTTTTTATGTTTTGATTACTGTTATTATATGTTGTTAATAAATTTTGCTTTTTGATATAATGTCAGACTGTACAATTCATCTCCACAAAAGGACAGCTGATATTAATTATTTTTGTCTCCTGTATCCGTCAGGGTCTTGGCAGAACATGCATCCTGCAATTAAAGGAGAATAATGTGGCAACACTTTAATAAAGAGACTTTCACAAAGGTGTGGCTATTCGGGGACACTAAAGGGAATGATGCCGTGTCCTAGAACAGGTCATAACTGCTGCTTTTGTCTTTAGGCTTTAGTGTTGAGGGCCATCTGACAGACGCTGTGTGTGACCTTTCCAAGGGATGTGGTGAGCCTTGTAGAGACCTTATGTGAGTGTGTTGTGTGGGTAGGGAGGTGGCTCAGGACTCACCGCATTCTTTGCTCCCCTTGCCTGTTTGCTAGATACCTTTGGCAGCTGCAAGGCAAGGAACCCACTCATGTAGTCCAAGCTGGTCAACCTGGGGTCAGAGTGGGGTACCAAGTGCCTAGTAGAGGAGTTCAATGAAGATATCTAGCATATCCTCACTGGAAATGATACCTTGGCAAGCTCCTCAAATACGTGAGACTGTACTAGGGTAGTATATATTAATATAGTTAATATTGTGCTAGGTTTGAATCCATGTTGTGCCATGCACCAGTTGTTGGACTTTAGATAGGTTACATAATCGTCTTTGTCTTCACTTTTGGACTAAACATGCCCTTTCAGCATTCCATGAGAATGAAGTGAGCTTGTCCCTGCAATAGCCCCACGCCCATGTCTGTTATAGAACAGGTGCTGTATAAGTGTTAGGCATGACGATGGCCTAGAGGCGATGACCATGACAGTGTTAAAGACCAGCAGGCTTTGTGAGTCTCTTCTAACAGGGTTGATTTCCCTTATGGTAGTTAAGGTTATGCAAAGCTCAGCTGTCATGTTGTACAGATCAAATTCTTTCCCTGGAATTTTTGTTCATGGTCACAGATAGAATTTTTTTACTGTAATATTTTTATTCTTTGAGGATTTCATACATTCATGCAATGTATTTGGATCATCTTCACCTCACTCCTCCCAGGTCCACTGCCCCATCTCCTCTGCCCCTCCCAACTTCATGTCCACTTTTTTTTTTGTAACCCATTAAGTCCGGTTATAGCTACCCACATGTGCATAGGTGTGGGGCTGTCTACTGGAGTGTGGTCACCTCACCTGGGGCCATATCCTAAATGAAAACTGACTATCCCTCCCACAAAGCCATCAATGGTAATAGCTCCTCAGTGAAGGGTGGGAGCTCATGTGTCCCTCTGCCTTTATGGATCTTCTCCTTCTTCTTCTTCTTCTTCTTCTTCTTCTTCTTCTTCTTCTTCTTCT
>CABHPQ010165175.1:1281-20227 GCA_902168405.1 Peromyscus aztecus | reverse complement strand
ACAGACCAGGGTCTTTATAAACCTATTTCTTTCTTCACTTAGATGGAGAGATCTCTGCAACTGGCCAACAGGTCCACTCACCAGGATTTTATCCTGCTGGGTTTGTCTGCCAGGAAAGACATCAGTGATGGTCTGTTTGTAATTTTCCTGGCCCTCTATCTGCTGATCCTCTTAGAGAATATGCTAGTTATCTACCTCATCTGCAGCCACCATGAGTTACTCCACAAGCCCATGTACTTCTTCCTGGGCAACCTCAGCTGCCTGGAGATGTGCTATGTGTCAGTCACCATGCCCAGCCTGCTCATGAGCCTGAGGTCCAGCCCTTGCCAGGTGTCCTTCACATCCTGCATGGCTCAGTTGTTTTTATTCATTTCTTTCATTGGTACCAAGTGCACCCTCCTGGCCTCCATGGCCTATGACCGTTATGTGGCCATCTGCCGCCCACTGCACTACCCACTGCTCATGAGGCCCCAAGTCTGCTGGGGGTTGGCTTTGTCCTCCTGGGTGGGTGGACTGTTGCTCTCTGTGATCAAGACCACATGCATTGCAAGTCTGTCCTACTGTGGCCCCAATGTCCTCAACCACTTCTTCTGCGATGTCTCCCCTCTGCTCAACCTGTCCTGCACCCACGTGGCCCTCACAGAGCTGGTCGACTTCACTTCAGCCATCGTCATCTTCTGCGGGTCATTGCTAGTTGCTCTGGCCTCTTATGTGGCCATCAGCAGGGTGCTGATCCGAATGCCTTCAGCTGCTGCAAGCCACAAAGCCCTCTCCACCTGTGCCTCCCACCTCCTCGTGATGGGCATTTTCTACTCCGTGGTCCTCTTTGTGTATTCCAGGCCCAGACGTATTAAATCCACAGACCTCAACAAGGTGCTGTCAGTCATCTACACAGTGGCCACTCCCATGTGTAGCCCAATCATCTACTGCTTGAGGAACAGGGAGGTCCATGCAGTGCTGAAAAAAACCCTCCATCTGTTCTGAGATTCTTGAGAGAGGTGATGTCCTCCCTCTCCTGGTTTGAAAAAATTCATGGCCAAATGCACACGAAGAAATTTCAAAGGCAGAGAGAAACATGGCAGAAGTTTCTGGGACACTGTGTAGAGACTTTGTATAATCACATGAAAAATAGGAATATTATAGGGACTGATAAGATGGCTCAGTAAGTAGACAATTGCTCTCAAGCCTGATGACCTGAGTCCCTGGGCCTCACATTGTAGAAGGAGCGAAATGACACCCATGGGTGGTCCTCTGATCTTCACAAGTGCATGGTGAATGCATATACTCCAATTCACAAGACAGACAAAAAGAAAAATTCTTACAATTAAAAGGGTTACTATTGCTGTGATGAAATACCATGAACAGAGCTACTTGTGGAGGAAAGGGTTTGTTAGGCTTATATTTCCTCATCACTGTTCATCATTAAAGGAAGTCAGGACAGGAACTCAAATAGAGCAGGAACCTGGAGGCAGGAACTGATCCAGAGGCCTTGGAAAGGTGCTGTTTACTGGCTTGCTCCTCATGGCTTGCTCAGCCTGTTTTCTTATAGAACCCAGGACCACCAGCCCAGGGATGGCACCACCTACAATGGCCTGAGCCCTCACCCATCAATCACTAATTAGGAAAATTCCCGATAGGTTTGCCTACAGCATGAGCTGAGGGAGGCATTTTCTCAATCATGGTTCCCTCCTTTTAGATGACTATAGCTGTGTCAGGTTGACATAAAACTAGCCAGCACACAAAGGAAGGAAGGAAGGAAGAAATGGACGGAGGAAGGGAGGAAGGGAGGGAAGGAAAGGAGAGAGAGATAAAGGAAGAAAGGAAGGAAGGAAGGAACAAAGGAAGGAACGAAGAAGGGAAGGAAATATTCCCAAAATAAAAACCAAATGAAAATAGTTGTGAACAGAAATATTGACAAAGAAACATAACTGCTCAGTAAATACCAGAAAGGTGGGCATCCTGTCTTTTAAATACAATCTTGAGAGAAGATTATCATTTATTCTTTGCATCCTAATATACATATGCTACATATATCTGTATGTACACATAGTGAACAAAATATATGTAAAAGAATGGTTATTGCAAATTGTGGCATTTAGAATAAATATCATGTAAGTCAATATTTGAAATGATTGGATATAAAGATCCACTTGAAGATTATTTACATTTATAGCATACATATTGTGAAAAGATATGCATCAGCCAAAGATTAAACTGGATCTGTGGTTACTTGACATGGGGGAGATAACCCGGTAGGTGATTGAGTTGAGAATAACAGAGAAATTCCATAACTGTGTCAATCCTACAAGACAATAATGGCAATGACAGTGATGGTGGTAATTATTTACACTAATATGCATTTAGAAAGGATTCTGAAGGGATATGCAATATAGTGAACAGTTGCTAGAAATGTTTAGTTAATGAGCACGACCATGAGAAACTCGTATTTTCTATTTTATGTGCTTACTATTTTGCAGTAAGTTGGCATTAGCTTTATCATCAAATTAAGTAAATTATTAAAAAGAGAAATGAGCTAGATGCAGTGGTTCGTGCCTTTGTTCTCAACACTCTGGACGCAGTTTTCTGTGAGTTCAAGGCCAGCCTGGTCTATACAGCAAATTCCAGGCTAGACAGAGCCTCATGGTGAGATGTTCTCTGAAGGAAAAGGAAAGAGGAAATAAAAATAAAAGAATGACCTTTTGTGGAATGACTTGCTCATCATTCTGGAAGATTTTGGAAATTTTTATTTTAAACGGTAGTTTATGTCAACAGTCACTCAAGTGAAATGAGTGTGCTCTAACTATGTTCATGAGAATATTAATTAGCGATAACTGAGGAAAAAATAAAATGAACTTTTTATTCTCACTGGCTCTTAAATTGACTTAAAAGTCACCAATGTTCAAAGTCCCACATCTGAGCAATTCATTGTTACCATCCCACTATATTTTCTGTAGATAGTAAGATTCATACTTTCATACATTCAGGGCATGTACTGTAGCAACTGAACCATTTCCCCAGCACCATGACTGACATTTTTCACAGAACTTGAATAACTATTTGAATGACATAGTGTTCCACTATGACACAATAATCCATTGTGTGAGTATTCTGTACACAGTTGAACTTGCTGCTTTTTTCTTAGTGTATTGAGACAGAACTTCATGCAGTCCAGGCTGGTCTCAAACTCACTATGTAGCTAAGGATGATCTTGAACTCCTGATCCTTCTGCCTCTGTCTCTGAACTAAATATTTTGAATAGAGATGTTTTTAAATAGTTTTAACTAAAAGCATATACTCTTATGAATTTTTTTTCATACCTGAAAGGATGCTTGCATTCTGTTATTTTCTAGATAAAAGTTTCTCACATTGACATCATCACAGAATCCATCGAGTTGCTATTTTTCCATGCATATGATCAAATATTTCCCAGAAGGTATCCTAACAAATTGGTTCATAACTTTCTTTGATACTAAAATTTGTGTGGAAAATGTTCTCATTCAATTTTGGAGTTTGAGTGTGTACATATTCAAAAGTGCCTCTGCCAACATTGGCAGAGATCCATGGACATTCCTTTAAACTTTTAAAATAGTAACTGAGTGATTATTATTTGTTGTTTCAAGTAAACCAATTTTCTCTGAGTTCTTCCAAAGTAAAATTTCATTTAAAATACTACTCTAGGGGCTGGACTGATGGCTTAGCAGTTAAAAGCATATACTGCTCTTGTAGAGGATCCAGTTTCAAGTCCCAGACACCCACATCAGGTGGCTCACAACCACCTATAACTCCAGCTCTAGAGATCCAGCACCCTCCTGACCCTTGTAGGCATGCACACATGTATCACACACACACACACACACACACACACACACACACACACACACAACACACACACTCATATACACACAAACAAATCTTAAATAAACCTGTTAAAACATACAAAACAAACAACAAAAGCCTGTTCACCATAACAAATAGAAAGGATGTTAGAGCTGGGGGATGGTGAGGAAAGCTGGGAAATGCCATCCTCTGACAAGGCCATTGCTGTCATGAGCACACAGAATCTATGGTTATCAACACAGCTGTAACTGTATGTTAATGTATGTAACTTGGATCTAACTATGCATGTGTGTTCAAGTAATTATTGTTTCGAAAAACATGCTTTAAACAGCAACCACGTGGCTTTCCTCCATCTTGGCTGGTGACTTCATAGGCAGCCACATGGCTGACAGCCATCTTTTAATAAAGGTTATAAAGATCCATTCAGGTTAACAAAAGCTAACTTAGAGATTTATACCTGAGTACTTACGTCTTTACCAAGTATTCAACAGCAAGCTTCTAAAGAATTTAAATAGATGGCTACATGTGTTTAATAAATAAGGTATTTGATAAACATTAAAGCTACACCTTAATGCTTTTAGACACAAGAATGTACCTTTCTCTGGCAGTTAAACTTTGTAATTTAAAAGTCACCCAGTTGATAGTCACCAGAAGCACCAGCCACAATGAAATGGAGCAAGCTGAAATCTAGAAGGCAGGCTACATATATGCTGCCAAGAGTAGGGCCAAAGAAATCATGCAAGCCTCTAAGTAAAAGAATCAAAAGGATTGTGAATGAATCCCAGATATTGAACTTTGGGATTGTTTGCACTTTGGAGCTTGATTTTGCTTTATACAGATTGTGATGATGCCATGTTTTCTCCCTCTTAAAGTAAAAGAAGGTACCTTATTGTTGATATTGCAGAAAGACATTTGAAAGATCTTAACCTTTTTAAGAACAATTTTTAAATATTTAAATTTATAGTGCTATGCAACATTTTAAGTTTATAAAATGCTCTATATTGTTAATATTTGGACTTAAAATAAAAGGCTAAAAATTAGGGTCACAGCCATAAGTACCAAATACTAACCAGAAACTGAGATGTTCATTTCTTGTGATGCAGCAAGACAATGACCTAAGCAGTCTGGCAAAGGGCTTAGAGCAGCTTCTGACTCCATGAGTCTTGAACCCTTAGGAGTTGAAAAACCTTTTTACAGGGGTAACCTAGGACCACACGTATGTCAGATGTTTGCATTGAGATTCATAACTCTGGCAAATCTGCAGTTATGAAATAGCATTGAGAAAGCTGAGAACAAGTGAGGCTTAAGAATGTTGTCTAGCCTCCTGTCTTTGCTAAATTTGTTAAACTTAAGCTATTTAGATAAACTGAATCATATATATGTTTTATACTGATATTTTGTTTTGGTTTCTTTACTGAACCGTATTTGATACTACAAGAGCTTCAATTTAAAATCATTGTTTTTAAGGCTACTTATTATAGACTGTTAGAGAACATAAGTAAATAGTCAGTCATAAATAATCAAGTTTTTTAATTGTAGTCATACTAAATACTGATGTAATTAATTACAGGGATAAGCTTTACTCAGTCCCTTGCATATGTTTTCAGGGTTGAGCTTAAAACAAGTAATTAGAAACAAAGTTTGTCTATTCAGATATACCTGGAGAGACCTCATACTTTTCCTAGTTTAAGTTTGTCTCAACAGATTTCTACTTGGCTGGCAGGCACCTCCAAGCTTTAGTTGCTGACTACACAGCTCCAGTCAACTGTGAGCTCCAGACTTGCTCAAAGCTGATGTGGACCGGCCTGGCCAATGTAATTGTTCCCTGTCTCTACAGGGTTAGATAGCCACATGATTCTGACAAATGCCCCATTGCTCAGCTGCTATGGCATAATGCTTTTGTACCCTGGTTTAATAAAAACGCTGACTGGCCAGTAGCCAGGCAGGAAGTATAGGTGGGATAAGCAGGCAAGGAGGATTCTGGGAAGAGGACAGCTCCTGTCATCCAGGGAGCAGCATGTAATGGCACACAGGTAAAGCCAAGGCAAATGTGATGACATGTAAATTAACAGAAATGGGCTGAGTTTAAGTGCAAGAGCTAGTCAGTAGTAAATCTTAGATAATGGCTGAGCAGTTTTAATTAATATAAGACTCTCTATGCTTACTTGGGTCTGAGTGGTTGCGGATCAGGTGGGACATAGGAAAACTATCAGCTTCAAATGGCACCAAATTCGGGCAAGAGTTTCCACCTAAAACCTGAGAAAACTTTTTTTAAAAGATTCTAAAACAGAGCTAAAAACAGCTTCTTTGTTGTCTCTCTCAGGCCAGCCATAGCCTGCGGTCTTGAACTACTTTATGACGAGTTTGTGGCATGCATGCTTGACCTGCAGCATGGCAGATTCCCACTGTGGTACACAGAGGCATCTCCAAGCTGCACATTTTATACCGTGTGGTGGATTTTGCTTATGCTAGTGCATATGAAAAAAAAAGAGAGATTTCTGGGCTACACACTGCTTTGATAGAAGCATAGACCCATTGCTTCCCCGAGTCAGCAGACAGCATGGCTCCCAGAGCTGGTGGTGAATTATCTCCACCATGTTGAAAAGCTGAGATGGGCAGAGTCAGGAGTCCAGGCTGCTGCTTCAGTACTAACCACTGCAGTGTAAAGCTATAGTTTCACCATAAGGCAGATTCAGATGGAATAAGACTTTAAATGCTTTACAATGTGTGTAAAAATGTATGTAGGCTTGGAAGAGAGAAGAAAATGAATATAGACAGTTCTATAAAAATAGTTTTAGAAAGTAAAGTCTTTAAAGAGACAGTAAAGGGAATATAAAAATAAGCCATATAAAGATGGATATTACACAGAGAGTCTGGATTATATTGTCTTTGGGATTTTTAACTGCAGAGAGACATTTGATTGTAAAGGCTGCTCAGTTAAACCAATATGTATATTTTAAAGGTATCTTGACTTCAAAATTTATGTTTAAGGATATGTTGCTTTGGAAAAGAGATTCTGCTTTTGTTTCCACAGAAGGTGAGAACCTGTGGATTGCTTCCACGCTAATATGGTTTGACCAGCCAAGACCTCCTGAGAGGCCCAGATGATCCAACATCCCATAATGGCTTCAAGGCGACTGGCTCATACAATGCAGCCTCACAGACTACTCCAGTCAGGAATTGACCATAATTCTTAATTTTCTCAGGATCCCCATAAGACTACCAGCGCCCCCTGTCAGCAGGAAGTGGCCTAGAAAACTATGCCCACATTACCAAAAAATGGATTATGGATGTTTGTCTTTATTTAGGTTGTTGGTAACAAATTGTTATTGGTCATAGTCAACATCTTTCTAAAAAAAATAGTAAGGGGATAGGATATAGATATGATAGGATAAAAGGAAAGATTGTTGAACCTACTTTTAAAGAACAACTTGTTTAAAATGTTTTACATTGCTATGGATTTTAGTTTATTGATACAAATTTAAAGTTAATTTTGTCATAATGTATGTATATTTCTACTCTTGTTTAAAGTACTTTTGTTCATCTCATTTGAAATTGTAGTGTATAATGAAGAAATACAGATTAATAATTATTCTTCTATGATAGTCAAACTTATAGTCATATTAAATTTTCTAGGTATACATAGATATAATTCAGTTAAGTAGGTAACCTTCAAACACTTCAAAGACCTACAGAATATGGTATTTAAAATGTTTTAAAAACTTAGACTTTCTGGATAATGAGACACATCTGTTCCTGGGAGCACTGATTTACTTCAAAGAGAAAGATAGGTATCAAAGACACTCCATATGGAGTTTATCTTCTTCTTGGCAAAAATAGCCATTTGAGCAAGAAACTGTTCTTGATTGGACTGCTTGACAAAATGTTGCATTGACTGGACATTCAAGACCCATAGAAAGGTGACCACTGAACTTTGCAAGGCAAAATGGTCCTTCAGGTTCCTGCTTCACAGAAGAAACTGCCAGACATTTTACAGGACACAGACAAAAGTGACTGAGAAACTAGCCCTATGAGCTGAAGATGGATGCCCCAATGCTGCATAGGAACTTTGGATGACTGCCCAGACAGACAGCTGTCTCTGTCATTCTAGATTTTTTGAAGTTCCTTACAATGTATTTCCCGTTTATTTAGGTAATATTGTATCCTTCTGAGGTCTTTGATGTAGTTGAAGACTAGATAGTTATAATTATGGTTTTCCTTGTTTATGATAAGAGATAAGTTAGATATGAAACCATAGACTCACAAATATAGGATAACTAGAATATTTTCTTTAATTTTGCCATGTACAAATAGACTAGATATTGTAACTAATTCTTGCTTGTTAACTGTTTATTATATGTAATTTTACTATGTTAAAGTTAAAACTTTCCTTTTTAATTAAACAGAAAAGGTGAAATGCTGTAGAATAATGCTTTTGTACACTGGGTTAATAAAACATTGGTTGGTCAGTAGCCAGGCAGGAAGTGTAGGTGGGATAAGCAGGCAAGGAGAATTCTGGGAAGAGGAAGGCTGAGGCAGGAGACACCAGCCCACCATCCAGGGGGCAGCATGTAATGGCACACAGGTAAGGCCACAGCAATCATGGTGACATGTAGATTAACAGAAATGGGCTGAGTTTAAGTGCAAGAGCTAGTAAGTAGTAAGCCTGAGCTAATGACTGAGCAGTTTTAATTAATATAAGCCTCTGTGTGTTTACTTGGGTCTGAGTGGCTGTGAACTGGATGGGAGACAGGTAAACTTTCAGCTACGTCCAGCCTTTGACCAGCCTTTCAACCTTTTTGGGGGACCTGACAACAATTCCCCAAAGTCAGCTTGAAGCAGTTCCAGAAGAGAATGCATCGTCCCATGTTACCTGTCCAGAATAAGGCTGAAATGGTGGGTCAAAAGGAAACTCCCTGGCATAGAGGCAAGATGGCCAACTATAATGCTCATTGACATACCAGGAAAATAGGTTCAGAGTTCTCATTTGATACATTTATTAACTGAAATGGTTCTGCAATAAGATAAAACACTTGACCTTCTTTGGGCAGAACCAAAGAGGTATTATATAACATCATAATCTGGTGTTACCCAAAGACCAGAACTACAGGGCCTTACAGATGTTACTGCCCTAGAAAAATCTGTTAGCTAATGGTTCTTAGGTCCCAATACCCTTGAACCTCTAGATAGGTAGGACTCATGACTGAGTTCTATAATTGGTACTTGTGAAGAAGGGGATGTAGAGGAGCCCCAAAATAGCTTGACCACATAGCTGCCATGACAAGCCCAGACACAGCTTCTGGCAGACTCCACCCACTAGGGCCTGCATCTAAGGGGAAATACCTGAGGCCTAGATACAGCTTCTGGCAGGCAATACCTAGACTCAGGAAGAACCATAAGCTGACCCCATCCAGTGGGGCCTGCATCTAAGAGGAAATACCTGACATTCCAAACATTCCCTAGACCCCTAGACAAATGTCAGGCAATCAGGGTCCTGAACCCTGGAAATCCACTCACCCCAACCTCTACTATGATTTAAAAAAAAACCCACCCTGCCCAGGCTCTGGGCTCTCTTCTCTCACCACTGTGTCAGAAAGACAGAGAAACCAAGCTCAGAGCTTGCAGATAATAAAGACTCTTTGCTTTTACATTTGGGATTCCGTCTCTGTGGTGGTCTTTCGGGGGTCCCTGTGATCTGGGTATAACAGTGCATGCTGGTAGCTGAGGATGCTGGAAGAAGGCATCAGATCTCCTGCAGCTGGAGTTACATATCCCTAGAAGGTGCTGGAAACTGAACTTAGGTCTTCTGCAAGAATACTATTCTCTCTTCTGAGTCATCTCTTTGGGCCCCTTATTCTCTTAAATTTTTTTTCAAATTACATATTTATTTATTTATAATTAACTAATTAATTGTGTGTGAGGAGTTCATAAGGACAACTTGTGGGAGTTGGTTCTCTCCTTGCACCTCCCGAGTCCTGGAGATCATACTGTATCATCCAGCTTGGCTGTTGGTGCCTTTACATACTGAGCCACATTATTGGTCCCTTCTATTCTTAATACAAACAGAAATCAGTGCATGTTTACAAAGGACTTTATTTTAGAATTTTAATTTGAGTGCTATATCCCAAAACCATATGGCCAGAGGTTATGATTTTAAGGTTCTTTTGTCAATAAGATATGAAAGCTTAGAGAGGATGAAAGGGTTGGAGAGAGGGTGGCATGATGACCTTCAAGAGCATGGGTTTTAAAGATGTGTCTACAGTACACATGGTTTTTGAATTTCTCCCATCTTTAATTCTCTCTCATTAAACAGGAATATAGAAACACAAGGAAGATCAAATGAAATCAAAACAACATTATATTTATGTACGGCTTATCACAACACCATTTAAAAATATTTAAAATGTATTCTTTGACAATTTCATAAATGTATACAAAGTATCTTAATTATAGCCACCTCCAACTCCCCCCCCCATACACACTCCCTCCAGATATTCCCCAACACATCCCTCTTCTACCTACACATCTTGTCATTTAAAAAAAAGTTTTCTGTAACTCATGGAGACCAGTTAGTTCTGCTTGCTGGAATTTTGCTTGATTGTGTGCAGGTGACCACAGCTGAGGTGGTGGGTCATGGAATATTTGTTTAACTAGGCAAAGATTTGTTCCATTTGCATGTGCTACATTTGTTTAACTTTGTAAAGATATGTTGCATTTGTATTAATTTAATAAAATGAACCTGGGTTCAGAGAGGTGAGGCTAGCAACTAGTTGACAGGAAGCATCAGGGTAGAGTGAGCTCAGGGGTTTTTTGTTGTTTGTTTGTTTGTTTGTTCTTTTTTTTTTTTTAGTTGTGGCAGTTTGGAAGGGGAAAGCATTCTGGGATGCCAGCTGACAGAGAAAGTTAGACAGTTGCTACTCTAAATCTCTGAGCTTGCAGGTTTTCACCCTAGCCTTTGAATCTTGAGTTTTCTTAGAACAATAGAGATTTAGTTAAAGCTACCTTTGTGTGTAGATGAACAGTCTTATTAAATAAGAAACACAGAGCCAAATACAGAGTTAAAAGCCTGAGATGTCAGAGCAGTAGTTAAGAGCTGAGACTCAAAACCGCATTTCTTACCCTTCGCTACCGCTGTCGTCCTTTCTCTCAGAAAAAGACCTACTTCCTGTGTAACTGTTGTTTTTTTTTTTTTTTCAAGACAAGGTTTCTCTGTGTAGCTTTGTGCCTTTCCTGGAACTCACTTGGTAGCCCAGGCTGGCCTCGAACTCACAGAGATCTGCCTGGCTCTGCCTCCCAAGTCCTGGGATTAAAGGCATGTGCCACCACCACCTGGTGTATCTGTCTTTTTATTGACTTTCTGTTCTGCCTTCTCACTGGTTGTAAACCCAATCCCATGACCGCCTTGTCACTGCCTGTCTATACAGACCTCCAGGTCTTCTGTGGTTGGTATTGAAATTAAAGGCGTGTGTCTCCATGCTGGCTTGAACACACAGAGATCTGTCTGTCATGTGATCGGAATTAAAGGTATGCGCCACCACTGCCCCACTTCTGCTATGGCTTGCTATTAACTCTGACCCCCAGGCAACTTTATTTATTTACATACAAATAAAATCACATTTCAGTACAAATAAAATATCACCATATTTCCCCTTTTCTATTTTAATAAAAAGTAAAAAAGTTATAACTAATATAAGAAAAACTATATACAAAAGTACAATAACTATATACCATATATATAAGTAATAAATACCTAAACAATGTCTAGTCCATTTGCATTTGACAAATTCAGAGAAAATAATTCCATTATCTATCCTATTTTGGTAAGTCCAAAATGTAACTGATTCACTTTCTATCCGAACTTATATTACTAACAGAAATATCTTATATCGTCTTTCAAATTTATACACTTACTCTTTAGTGAGTTTCTTTTAAAAATTCTTAACAGGGAAAACTAGAACTATCTAAATTTAACTATAACTATCTAATCTTCAACTCTACTAAATAGTCTTCAACTCCCTCAGAGACCCAAGAAGGAAATAATATTACCTAATAAAAAATAAAAACAGAAGTGTACGCAAGCAGCTTCCAAAAAAAAATGTGAGTTGACAGAAACAGCCAGCTGCCTAGGTTTCTCTGCAGTGTTGGGGTATCATCTTCAGCCTATAGGCTTAGCGTATCTGACAGACTCATTTGTGAAGTAGGATGTACACAAGGTCAATAGTTTGACCTCAAATTGGGTAAGAGCAGTCCATGTACCAGAAACACCTGAATTCCACTAATGTCCTGTCATGATTAAGGATTTTAAATTCTGGAAACTGTTGATGTTTTTTTTAATTCAGCTGTCCATTCTTCTTGGCTGTGTGTGTGGGGCTTCATCTTGGCATCCTGTTCTTCTCCATATCTCTCTATTAAATGCCAGTCTACCATTGAGAGGTGTGAGCTTAGTTACTATTCAAGAATAACTGTTTCAGCTGCTGTTCCACTGCACATCAGAAGCCATTGGCCCACTGCCTGTTCAGTTGCCTTAGAAGAAAAGGGCACGGTACCTTTTCCAGATTGCAAAGGCCACATCACGGATGGTGCCATATTGTCCTGGCCTCAGAAGATGCCTTTTGTTAAAGCCACAACCACACTTGTTTTGTCAAGAATCGGTAGTCCTTTGTTGCATGTCCTGCCTGTCCATTTTGTCCTGTTTGTCAGCAGTTGATTCAAGGATACTTTGTTGTCCAGTGGCTAACATTTGACACAATGAAATTTAACTCCATATGCAGTTTCTTCAATGCCCATATTTTTCTGAAGTAGATTGGTACTGCCAGGAGCTGACATGTCTCATAGTCATAACAAAAAGAAAAAAATTCTAAGTTATTAAAACATTTTAAATGCCATATTCTGTAGATCTCTGAAGGGTTTGAAGATGACCTGTCTAACTAAAATATACCTGCTCAATCTTGAAAACATACCTAATATGACTACAAGTTCTATTGTAATGTCTAACTACTAACTTTCATTTCTTTTTATCCTAATAGTTGGTAATAAGAACATTCAAGGATCAGCAAATTGCATTATATTGTTAAATGAATGATATAAGTACAGTATCTTAAACAAGATTAGAAATATATATATAGCATTTTCTAACAATATCAATCTCATTATATATAATTTGTATACAATATAAAAAATCAAATCCAATGTAAAGTATTTAAAACTAGTAATTGTCTTTTTTTCTTTTCTTTTCTTTTTTTTAAACAATAAAACTTAAATCGAATCTCCTTTGCTTAGCCCTTTTCCTCACCCTTAACAACAACTTGTAACCAACCCTCCTAAACAATGAAAATTATCCCAGACCCAAAACGCATTAAAAGACCAAAAACCACCCGCCCCACACCACCTCATTGGGAATGTGGGTGTCGTATTCTTAAAATTGCTTCCTGCTGGGTATAGGCAAAGGTATCTTTATTCTGAAAAGAAAAATTATGGGTTAATTGTCAAATTCTAGGAAAGGTAGCTATATCTTTGTTGTCCAGTTTGAGCATAATGCCAAAGTTCAGGACTTATCTCAAGTCCTTATTCAAGTAGTCTTTGAAACTGGATCATCTCAGGAGCCCTCTCAAAATTGCTCTGAGCACTTTGTAGTCCAAAGATGATCTGTAGATGATGTTTGTCAGCTTAGTGACATTATTATTGTCCACGTGGAATTATTGTTGTTGTGGGGCCCCATCTTCTTCCTGGAGATTTCAGTTGATGTTAGGCCTGGCTGTGATTTCCTGCAGAAAACTGATAAGAGACTCGAACACAAAGACATGTATAGGCAACTAATTGAAGCCTTTTTCTAGAATTAGTTAGTACTCTATATGACCATTCATATCTTAACAAAGTTTTATATATATATAGTATATTTATATATATATAATAAAAATAAATATTTATATATATATAAATCTTGTAAATTTTGATATAAAATTCATACTTTGGGAAAGTTTAAAGAATCAGAATAGAATCAAATGAGATTAGTAGTAATAGAATAGTCCCTTAATTAATTTGGTTTTTCTCCTGTCCCATGTCAGAAGATGGCTCTTTCTTCTGGCATGATACAGGGAGTTTGTATTTTCCTTTTAACAACATGCTTAAAGTTTAAAGAAAGAGAGAGCCATTCTCCAACTCCAAAGCCAGCTTTAAATTTTAATTGAACTGGGACTACAAGAAGTCCAATAGTGTTAAATTTCTTTAGAGAAGAGCAGAAACAAACATTTAGGAAGACTTATGAAATTGTATAGATGATATACCAATAGGCCATTTTACTCTTTTTCTTGGGACAGATGGTTTGTCCCTTTTCTTCAGTTTTCTCATTTGTCCAGTGTTCTTCAGATTCCTTAGCCTTCATTCTCCTAAAAGACAAAAACAAAAACCTTTCCCCAAGACTAATTTTGGGGAGGTTCCCATTTGGCAAGTTATTATCTGATTAAATGAAAGGCATGTGTTACTGGTATAAGTTAGTTTAAATTGGATGGTCATGCTGGTTGATGAACTATCACCTCCTCTAATTAAGAGGTCTCTCTTGTTCAAATCAAACATTTTGATGGTATCCACAGCTTATCTTCTCCTGTAGAAACAAAAGCAAAACCTCGTCCCCAATATAACACATATCCTGGTTTCCATTCTGAGGTCAGCACATCCTTAAAGTATATAGGCTGATTTAATTCCATAGTTTTTTTTCTATTATCCAATGTCTCTCTGCAGCTGTTGTTCCTTTCTCATTAGCACTGAGAAAATTCAAAGTTAATAGAGCATTATGCAGTCTATTTCTGGGGGTTTTTGTTACCCCTTTCTGTTTATTTAGTGTATCCTTTAGAGTTCTGTTTGATCTTTTTTAACTGCTTGGCCTGTAGGATTATGTGGTATACCTGTAATATGCTTTATATTGCAATAAGCAAAAAACTGTTTCATTTTAACAGAGACATATGATGGAGCATTGTCAGTTTTAATTTGTGCAGGTATACCCATGATGACCATAACTTCTAGCAAATGAGTGATTACAGAATCAGCTTTTTCAGAACTCAAAGCCGTTGCCCATTGAAATCCTGAATAAGTATCAATGGTATGGTGTACATATTTCAGTTTTCCAAATTCTGCAAAGTGAAACACATCCATCTGCCAGATTTCATTCCTCTGAGTACCCTTTGGGTTATATCCTGCTAGTAATGGCATCTGATTGTAAAAGGAAAAAGTAGGACATTTCCTTACAATTTCCTTGGCTTGTTGCCAGGTTATGGAAAAATCCTTTTTTAAACATTTACTTGGCATGATGTTTTTATGAAATTCTGAGACCTCCAGCACATTTCCTATCAATAATTTATCAATCTCATCATTACCTTGTGCTAGAGGGCCTGGCAGACCAGTATGGGATCGGATGTGAGTTATATATAAAGGATGACTCCTTTTCCTGATTGTATCTTGTAACTGAATAAATAGTGAAGTTAATTCTGAAGCATCAGGGATAAATTCTGCAGTCTCAATATGTAATACTACTCTTTCAGCATACTGAGAGTCAGTTACTATGTTGAGAGGTTCTGGAAAATCCATTAATACAAACAGAATAGCATACAATTCCGACTTTTGAACTGAATTATAAGGACTTCGAACCACTTTACTTAAATTTTATGATTTGTAACCTGCCTTTCCTTGTTTGTTTGCATCTGTATAAAATGTACGAACTCCAGATATGGGTTTTGCCCATACAATTCGAGCTCTCTTTATAAGATTAATTCTATTGCTTTTGGGATATTTGCTGTTAATTTCTCCCAAAAAATTACTGCAAGCTCTTTGCCAAGGTTCACTTTCTGTCCATATTTTTTCATTATCCTCCTTAGTTAAAGGTATGACAATTTCTGCTGGGTTTATTCCTGCTAACTGACGAAGTCTCAATTTTCCTTTCCAAATCAAGTCACAGATTTTTTCCACATAAGTTTTTAATTTTTTATTCGGTTTATTTGGTAAAAATATCCATTCCAATATAATATCTTCCCTCTGCATTAATATTCCTGTAGGAGAATGCCTAGAAGGAAAAATAACCAAAATGCAATCCAGCTTTGGATCAATACGATCCACATGTTCTTCATGTACTTTCTTTTCTACCAAGGCCAATTCTTTCTCAGCTTCAGGTGATAATTCTCTTGGACTATTTAAGTCCTTGTCACCTTCTAAGGTTTTGAACAAAATTTTCAGTTCATAATTTTTTTACCCCAACAATAGTTCATACATGAGAAATGTCTCCAAATAATCTTTGAAAGTCATTAAGAGTCTGTAATCGATCTCTCCTAATTTGCACCTTTTGGGGTCTAATTTTTTGTAGCTCTATTTTATATACTAAATAATTAATAGAATCTCCTCTTTGTGTCTTTTCAGGAGCTATTTGTAATCCCCAGCAAGGCAAAATTTTCTTTACTTCAGCAAACATTCTTTCTAAAGTATCTGCATTTGAGTCAGCTAGTAAAATATCATCAATATAATGATAAATTATAGATTTAGGAAATTTTTTATGTACCACTTCCAAAGGCTATTGTACAAAATATTGCCTCAGGATTGTACAAAATAATGGGAGAGTCCTCCATTGAAATCTCTTAACCGGTCGAGAATTATTTTAAGTAGGCACCATGAAGGCAAATCTTTCTCTGTCTTTTTCTTGTAAGGGCATTGAAAAGAAACAGTCTTTTAAATCAATAACTATGAGAGGCCATCCTTTTGGTAACAGAGTAGGCAAAAGAATTCCAGATTGTAGAGAGCCCATTGGCTGAATTACTTTGTTAATTGCTCTAAGGTCTGTTACCATTCTCCATTTACCAGATTTCTTTTTAATAACAAATATAGGAGAATTCCAAGGGCTGGTTGTTTCTTCAATATGCTGAGCATTTAACTGCTCTTTTACCAGCTCTTCTAAAGCCTGGAGCTTCTCTGTTGTTAAAGGCCATTGGTGAACCCATACAGGCTTGTCTGTTGACCATTTTAAAGGTATAGCTGTTGGTGTCTTTGGGAGATCATCAATTGTTGTGCCCTGTTCTTGTATAATATGGATGGCTGGTGACCACTAATTAGAATAATACCTTCTAATATTTCTCTCAGAAAACATGTGCTAGTTTATGATTTGTTTCTGAGGTTAGAAGGATGTTAATCTGCGTATTCCATTGTTACAACAGGTCTTGACCCAACAGGTTCATAGCTATGTTAGCCACATATAGTTTTAATTTTCCTCTCTGTCCTTCTGGACCTATACATTCGAGCCATCTTGCACTCTGTTTTACTTGAGATAATGTTCCAAATCCTAACAGTTGAACATTTACCTCCTGAAGAGGCCAAGTTGGATGCCAAAATTCTGGTGCAATTATAGTCACATCAGCACCTGTGTCTACCAGACTGGACAACAAAACACCATTTTTCTTATTGTTAATTTTGGTCTTTGTTCATTTATAGAAATTTGCCAAAAAATTTTCTTTATGGTTTCTCCTGAATTTTCTGTTCTCTCTGTCTCAGCTGTTTTATAATCCCGAGCAGCATGATTTATTCCATTAGGCATTTGGTTATTTAATTGCTCTGAGTAGGGGTTTCCTCTATGACTGCAGGAAAGGTCTGAACTGCATTTGCTCAGGGGGCCTGCGTGAGGCCCCTCTGAGAGTTTCCCAAAGACCGAGGCAAAGGATTACCTTGCCTGTCCCTTGTTGATCTACATTCGTTGGTCCAGTGTTTTCTCTTACCACACCTTCTGCATACTCCAGAAGGAAGGGGCATTCTGTTGCCATTGTTCCTTGAAGAAACATTTGTTTCTAGGAATGACCTGTTTACAGTCCCTTTTCAAATGTCCATGCTTTCCACATCCAAAACATCTGACATTCCTCAAACCTCTTGAAATTGCTTCCCCTATCCACATATCATCATGGTCATGAGCCTCAACATTAAACGTGTCTCTAATCCAATCTTCCAAGGATGCAGATCTTGCCTTTAACAGCCTGGTTATTCTCTTGCATGCTGCATTCGCATTCTCAAAAGCCAAAGATTCAACTATTATCTGAATAGCTTGTGAATTTGGGACCATTCTCTGTACTGTTGAAGTCAGTCTTTGTAAGAAATCTGTGAAAGATTCTTTGGGGCCCTGTATAACCTTTGTAAATGACTCAGTTTTTTATCTGGTTCCTCAACTCTGTCCCATGCATTCAAGACTGCCATTTGACATAGAATTAGGGTTTGGATATCATATAAACATTGTGTTTGTATTGCAGCATATTGGCCTTCTCCAACAAGCTGATCCTGGAAGATTTGTATGCCTTTAGCCCTCCATTGATTTTCTATGTTTTTAGCTTCCTCTTTGAACCACATTTGCCACTGCAGCTGTGCCCCGGGTTCCAGAACAGCATTTACCAGCTCTCACCAGTCCTGTGGTATAATCTTATTACAAGTTGACCAGGAGTTTAACATTTGCTTTACAAATGGGGAACACATGCCATAAGATAGTATTGCCTCCTTAAACCTTCATAAATCTAACATTTCAACTGGAGTCCAAATATTTTGTGCATTCACTTGACCAGGTAGCTGCTGTATGGTTACCAGATAAATTAAGGGTGATTGTGTGAAAGCAGGCTTTCTTTCTGTAACCTTATAATCCAATCCTGAAACAATTTCACTGTTAATTTCTTCTCTCTGAATCTGAATTTCTCTATAATTCATTTTAACAGGTTTAACAGGTTTTTCTAAAGCTATTATCCTGGCACTTAAATTGACTATCTTTTTAAATAGTAAAATAAGGATAAGGAAAGTAATAATGTGCATAATCCCATCAACATTAATCTTCTCATATAGTTGTTCCATTTTCAGACTGCCTAAAATTTTATCAAACAAAACCCATTTTTCTTCCAATGTACACATAAAACCCTTTTTTTTAATGTGGAAAAAATTTCTCTTTTAAATGGTTTTTTCCTTTAAAATATCTTATATCTTAATTGACTTACCAAGTCTGCGTAGAACAGTAGAAATCTGAGGGAATTTCAAAACAGCTACCCAGTGTCCAAGGTGAATCCAGAGAGAGAGAGAGAGAGAGAGAGAGAGAGAGAGAGAGAGAGAGAGA
>CABHPQ010165174.1:0-29651 GCA_902168405.1 Peromyscus aztecus | reverse complement strand
TGTGTGCGTGTGTGTGTGTGTGTGTGTGTGTGTGTGTGTGTGTGTGTGTACGTACAGGAATCAGCTCTCTCCTCCCACCTCGTGGGTCACAGGGACAGAACTAAGGTCATCAGACTTGGCAGCAAATATCTTGACCA
This sequence comes from Peromyscus aztecus, assembly GCA_902168405.1. Lineage (NCBI taxonomy): Eukaryota > Metazoa > Chordata > Mammalia > Rodentia > Cricetidae > Peromyscus > Peromyscus aztecus. Next base: position 29,514 of record CABHPQ010165174.1, on the reverse strand, counting down.
CTGCGCCATCTCCCTGGTCCATATCTTATTTCTCTTGTAGTTCTGTTTCTGGGGACAGAGTCTCCTTATGTAGCCCAGCTGGCCTGTAACTAGCTATACAGACTAGGATGACCTCGAACTCATAGAGTTCTGCCTACCTCTGCCTCCAAGTGCTGGGATTAAAGGCCTGTGCCCCATGCCCAACCCTATGTTTTATTTCTTAAACTGGCAACTCAAAACTCTATCTGGAAAGGGAGTCTAGTGGGAGACCATTATGCTGTAATTTGAAGACAAAAACTATGTCCACCCATGGATTTTTAAATTACATTCATTAAAGAAATTATTATTTTTTTAATAATTTTTTTTGTTTGTTTGGTTTTGGTTTTTCGAGACAGGGTTTCTCTGTGTAGCTTTGCGCCTTTCCTGGGACTCACTTGGTAGCCCAGGCTGGCCTCGAACTCACATAGATCCGCCTGGCTCTGCCTCCCGAGTGCTGGGATTAAAGGCGTGCGCCACCACCGCCCGGCTTTTTTGAATAATTTTATTTAACTTTATTTTATGTGCATTGGTGTGAAGGTGTCAGATCTCCTGGAACTGAAGTAACAGACAGTTGTGAGCTGCTATGTGGGTGCTAGGACTTAAACCCGGGTCCTCTGGAAGAGTAGCCAGGGCTCTTAACGGCTGAGCTATCTCTCCAACCCTAAAGAAATTATTAAAGGGGGCGGCACATACCATGGTACACACGTAGAGATCAGAAGCAAAATACAGAAGTCAGCTTGCTTTCTTTTCCATGTAGGTCAAATTTGAGTTGTCAGAACTCAGGTCTTCAGGCCTGGCGGCAAGCGCCTCCCACCCACTGAGCCATCCCACCAGGCTCCCATGATAGAAATTTAGGGTTTTTTTTTGTTTGTTTTTGGTTTCTTGAGACAGGGTTTTCTCTGTATAGCCTTGGCTGTCCTGGAACTCACTCTGTAGACCAGGCTGGCCTTGAACTCACAGAGATCTCTCTGTCTCGGCCTCCCAAGTGCTGGGATTAAAGGTGTTCGCCACCACTGTCAGCCGAAAGTTTAGAGTTTTATCTTTGTTTGTTTGCTTCTTTTGGTTTTTTTCTTTCTTTTTTTTTTGGTTTTGTGAGACAGGGTTTCTCTGTGTAGTTTTGGTGCCTGTCCTGGATCTTGCTCTGTAGACCAGGCTGGCCTCGAACTCACAGAGATCCGCCTGGCTCTGCCTCCCGAGTGCTGGGATTAAAGGCGTGTGCCACCACCGTCCAGCTTCTTTTGGTTTCTTGAGACAAGGTCTCTGCAGTGGTTTAAAAGCAAAACAAAACAAAACAAAAAAACAAAAACAAACAAACAAAAAAACACCCCATAGGGAGCAGCACTATTAGGAGGTGTGGCTGTGTTGCAGTAGGTGTGGCCTTGTTGGAGGAAGTGTGTCACTGTGGAGGCAGGCTTTGAGGTCTCATATATGCTCAAGCCATGCCCAGTGAGACAGACCACTTCCTGTTGCCAGCACCGTGTCTGCCTGCACACCACCATGTCACACCATGATGATTATAGACTGAACCTCTGAACTACAGGCCACCCAATTAAATTAACTGTATAAGAGTTACCGTGGTCATGGTGTATCTTCACAGCAATAGAAACCCCAACTAAGACAGTCTCTCTTTGTAATCCTGGCTGCCCTCTAACACACAGAGACCCCCTCTGCATCTGCCTCCCAAGTGCTCTAGTTGAAGATGTGCTCCACCATACCTGGCCCACAAGAGGAGGTTTTTAATTTTTATTTTTACATCTACTCATTTTATTTTATGTGTGTTTTGCCTGCATGTGTATCTGCACCACAGGTGTGCTTGGTGCCCAAGGAGGCCAGAAGAGGGTGCTGGAGTTCCTGGAACTGGAGTGATGTGTGGCTGAGATGCTAAGTGGGTGTTGGGAATTGAACCCAGGTCCTCTGCATGAGCAACAAGTGCTCTTAAGGCACTGTCCGCTCCCCACAACAGAATTTTAACATCATAAAGGAAGGCAGTGGAGATGGGATCTGTCAGTATTCCATCACCATGGGGGAGGGGCTCACTGGACCCTTCCCTTCCCTGAAGAGCTACTGGCAACTAATAGTTGCTAGAGAGGGGAGGGGCTTTCTTCAGAGGTGTGGCCCCTGGTAAGCTGCCTGGGCTCCTGTAAACAAGCCTAGTAAAGTCAATGAGTCACCAAAAGAAAAAAGCCCTGGAAGGGCAAGGGGCTCCTACTCGGGAAGAGCAAGGGATCAGTGGGAACGAGAGGGGGACAGAGCGAGGGTAAGGGGGTGAACACGGTCAAAATACATTATACACATGTATGAGACTCATTATTACATATGATATATGCTAATTAAAAAATAACAGCTGGGCAGGGGGGCGCACATTATTTTCCTTGGTTTTTCCGAGACAGGGTTTCTCTGTGTAGCCCTGGTTGTCCTGGAACTTGCTCTGTAGACCAGGCTGGCCTCAAACTCAGGGATCCGCCTGCCTCTGCCTCCTCCTCCTCCTGAGTGCTGGGATTAAAGGCGTGTGCCACCACGACCGGCCAAATTTTTCTCTCTGTACTTTTGGTCCCCAATCCTCCTGGGCCTAATTCCCCACACTGCAGTGGCATGGGGTAACAACTTAAGCACCACTGATAACCTGTTTCGGCATTTTGACTATAATGTTATGTCTCCAAAATACCCAATAAACGTGAAGTTATTCTAACAGACAGATGGAACACCATGGTCTGGAAGATGGCAGACATCCTTGCAGGTGCAGTCCCACTCAGCCAGGGAAGACAGAAGGTCAGTGGTAAAGACAGCAAAGACATTCACAAAATCTACCCCAGGAACCACGGTCTGCTAAGACCAGAACCATGGCATGAACTCATGGTGGGAAAAGAACAATGCGGCTGCACATACCCCGGGAAGAAACGTGAAGAAATTGTACTTCTGGTTGTTGATGACATTTCGAGGGTACCGCTGGTCCCTCTTCTCGGGGTGTCCCAACCAGACAGTACGGGGCCTGGGCTCCCCTCCACCACAGCATCTCAGCCACTCACAGCACCTAGAGGAAAGATAAATCCACAAGATTAAAGCCATGCCCCCATTCTATCAAGGCCATGCCCATGTTACCAAGGCCATACTCACATCTAAGCCACACCCCATCATCAAGACTATACCCACACATCTAAGTCATGCCCACAAGTGCCTGTGCCAGAGATTCACATAAGGCCAAACCTATACCATCAAAGCCACACCCACATCTGTCCACTCTCCTCATAATGCTTTTCTTTAAAGGGTCCTGGCCAGGGCAGGGCCACAGCCACCCAATCTGGGATAACAACCAACCTCCACTGACCTAAGACACAGTGGTCCAAAGTGGTGCTGTGTCCCTGTAACAGAAGCTTCAGAATCACCATGAAAACAAGCCCCTGGGCATGTCCATGAGGGAGTTTCTAGATGGGGTGACCCACCCTAATTATGGGCAGTACCAGGAGTGGCATGTAGACAGTATCATGGGCTCCCAAACTGAACAAAAAGGAGAAATCCAGCTGATTGTCAGCATTCACTGGTCTCTGCTTCCTGACTGAGGACTCGTGTGACCAGCTGCCTCACTCCGGTGGCAGTGCTTCCCCACTTTGATGGACTGTAAACCAAAATGCAGACCCGTCCTCTCTACGCTGCTTTGTTAGGTATTTAATCACACCATCCAGAAGTGTGACTAATGCAATCCCGAAACCCAAAGTTATTTCAAAAATGCATTCATTGAATTTAAGCTAAGAAACTATATATCTTAGGAAGAATTATTATGGTTTTTGTACATTTTATAGATGAGGGCAGGGGGTGCAGAATGGGGTGCACAAGCCACGATATGAGCAACAGCCAGATCTGACCTTGACCTGTGTGGGTCCCTGCTCAGTCAAGACTATTACATAAAGAATAGCGGAGGATCTCTCCACCCCAACCGTTCTCTTTTTAGTAAATGTTGAAGGCGCAAAGCAGGAAGGCCATGTCTGTGTGCCTAGAGAACCTGGAGACGGGCCAGTGGCCAGCTGCAAGAGCAAGGACCTGAGTGCCACTCCCTGACCAACTCTCCCCAAAGCATTGGTCATTGGCACCAGCCCTCCAGCACCCTGATCCTGGCTCCCAGTCACCTCACATAAGCCAAGGGACACACACACAGGGCTCTACCACCAGCACAGTAAAGCCACTGTGATAACCTGCTTCAGCAGAGCTGGTAAACAGGGGGCTTGACAATCACCAGCCCCGAGGCTACAGTGAACACCACCACAGCCACATCTGATGCTCACTCCACGCTCCCGCTCCCGCTCCCGTGTGCACAGGCTAGGAGGAGGAAATCCCCGGACTGCCACCCCTGCGCTATCACCAAGTAAAACCAGCCAGATATAGCGACTATGACTCACATAATGCCTGGTCCGCTGTGGACCCTCCTCTTCCCCTTCCTCCTGCAGGTCGGGTCTGGATGGGATGCTAAGGTTCAGGGCTAAGCCCATGGGGTCCATGTGTAGCAGGACCCCAAAGCGGAGCCAGCCGGCGAGCTTCCTGCTCAGAAGCTCAAAATTTCCATGATGAAACACAATGCTCTTTCTTAAAAATAGCATCCTCATTCCAGTAAACTCAGCTGGGTGGAGCATGCTGGGATACAGACAGGTGCCACAGCCAGTAACTGCTGTGAGCCACTCAGTTGTTCTAGGGCCAGAAGCCACACAAGAAGCCCCGTGGACTCCACATTCTTCACATGCCTGCTCTCAGGTACAGTCACCATGCTGACATAAGGGGATACGAGCTGAAGCTGTGTGACCTGAGTGTTAGAAGCGAGGAAAGAGGAGGCAGGGGAGATGGAGGGATGGATGGGGGCAGTGGGGAGATTCACCTCACAGGCAGCAGACCACTTCACATGCAGAATATTCCTGACAACCCTCACTCTGCCACAATCCTTCATGTTGTACCTAAGAGCTGGTGAGGTGGCTAAGAGGGCAAACACGTTTGCTGCACAGGCATGACGGTCTAGCTCAATTCCCAGAGCCCACAGCGAACTTCCTCCTGAGTGCTCCACGTTCATGCCACACTCACACAAACAAATAATAAAATCAGATAAATCAATAGAAAACATTGTATGCCACATAATCTAAAGGGAGATGGAAACGAATTAAGAGAACCACAGTTTATTATTCCTACAAGTTTTGTGGGTTTTTTTTTTTTTGTTTTGTTTTGGCTACAAGTTCCACATATTAAATAATTAGGTTGTTACTCCTTAGTAATCTATAGGGGTGTGTGTGTGTGTGTGTGTGTGTGTGTGTGTGTGTGTGTGTGTACAAGAACCAGGTTGTTTACCCCAGCATTCATAGTGTAAGCCAAACACCAGATGCAAAGCCAACCATTCCTCAGCAAGAAACTGGTTAACTTTCCAGAAATGATCCATAAAGTGGACTTCCCAACAGCCTTGGCAGCTTCAAACACAAAATGGTTCCATCGTCCATTTGTGCTAAAAGGCAAAGCACTGGAGTTGGGGAGGTGGTCCAGTCAGTGGCGCCTGCTTCACAAGCATGAGGCCCAGAGCGCAATCCCCAGAACTCAAGGCCAGCTTCCTAACTGAGGATGCAATGAGATCAGCTGCCTCATGCTCCTGACACCATGACAGGCTACACCCTCAAACCGTAAGAAGAATAAACCCTTCCTTCCTTAAAAAAATAAATAAAAAAGCCAAGCATGATGGTATGTATGTAATTCCAGTATTGGGGCAGCCGAAACAGGTACATTCCTGGGGCTTCCCAACCAGCCAGCCTAACTTACTTGCCAAGTTCCAGGCCGGGGAAAGACTTGGACACCCTTCATTAATGTTTGTTCTTAACTTTGTATAGGTATTGGCTGGGAGACTAAAAGGTTCATTTTGTTTTTCCGGTTAAAATCATTTTAGTAAGGACTCACCCACTGAGGAATCCCTTGCAATACAAAGCACCAGTGCAGCCCAGACTGCCACACTTGTAACCCAACACACGAGGTCACATAGCATGTTCAAGGTTGGTCTGAGCTTAGGCAGGACCCTGTCTTTGTCTAAAAAAAAAAAATCATATTCCAGGTCCTGAGAGTACCAAACTCTAGAACAAGACCTTGGACTTTTCCTTCACAGTCCCCCTTCCAAACATGTCCCTAGAAGATGCCAACAAGGTCTATCCCTCCTCCTATGGTCCCAACCACAGATCAAAACACCTCCACCAGAGTTCACTCAGGGCAACCAATGAGTTTATTGGGCTTGCTTATAGAGCATGGGTGAGGGATTCTGGCAGGAACATGGTGGCCCCAAAGCAGTCAAACAGAATGGTCTGCGCCTGGATGATATATCCCCTACCTCAGTTAATCTTCCCCAGCCAATACATACATACTCCAGTCCCTCCCCAAGAGGCCAAGTCCAATTGGGGCAAAATTGCATACAAATGGCTAGATACTCAGGACCCTGCCTGGTCCCTCCTTCTATGAGGGAAAGTCAGTCAAACTGCCCGACGGTGGCGGACGCTTCCAAGCATGGCTGTTTGAAGGAGACAGCGGCTGTTCTACCTTGAGGACCTTGCTCTACAGCACTCAGCACATGGGAAATGAAGAGCCCTGCAGTACCTGAGCACAGCAATGAATGCCAAGTCCGACCCCAGTTAATCAACTTGCTCGTCCTGTTAGTCAGTTTCCACTGGAAACAAGCCTACATTGCAAACTTTCAAAACAGATCAGTTTGCGCTTCAGATCAACGGTGTTTGCTGAGCCCTTGGTGAGAATGGGGCGAGTTGTCTCAGTTTTGGTCATGGTTTGAGAACAGGCCATCCTGAGTACTCACAAGCCAGATCCTCAGGGGGCCATGGGTACCTGCACTGAATAACACAACCGAGTCCTGTGGTCTAGTGGAGAGAAACTGAGCAAGCCATGCCCCAAACTGGGTGCTTCCAGAACTACCAACCCTCCTCCTCTTATAGGACACCAGGGTTGGGGATTTACCTCAGTGGTAGAGCACTTGCCTAGCAAGCGCAAGGCCCTGGGGGTTTGGTCCTCAGCTCCAAAAAAAAAAAAGACACCAATAAAGAATCAATGCACCATTCCACAAAAGCCCAAGTTGGGGAACTAGCGAATTCACTGAGCTTACTTATAAGCATAGATGAGAGTTACTTCTAGGGGTGTGACCTCAAAGCAGCTGCACTACTGAGAAGCCACCCCAGCATGGACGCTGCCTCCCTCATAGCTACATGGATGGAGTGCCCCCCAGTTGCCCATCCATAGTCTAGACACTGTAGCACCTCTCTAGAATATGTGCGTAACACTGGCCAGAAGGAGGAGGAAGCGACTGGAATCTCACTCAGGTGACAGCCCAGTGACACTGCCCACCCCTTCCATCCAGCAAGCAGCCACAGCTGCTCTGACGATGAGGATTGCTGTAATGCTTGGAGGAAGGGGTTCTCTAACAATGCACATGTTGGCACACAGGAGAACCCTAGCCCTTGAGGAGACTGAGGCAGAAGGACTGAGTTTGAAGGTATCCTGGGCTAAATAGTGAGATTGTGCTTCAAAAGAGTAAAAGTAAAATAACCGCCCCAGCAGCCATGTAACCACGCGGAGGAACGCAATCCAGGCAGATGAGCTGATGAGGCGGAGACCGCGAGGCAAGAAACAGCCCATGAAGCAATCAGAGAAGACTGGTCCAGATGAAATATTCTACCACGATGGGAAAAGGGAGGATGAGTGAGACCAGAGGAGAGGTGAGGATGGAGAAGGAGGAGGGAGAAGGAGGAGGAGGAGAGGAGGGAGGAGGAGGAGGAGGGAGGATGGATAAGGAGGAGGGAGGAGGAGAGGAGGGAGAGGGAGGAGGGAGGATGGAGAAGGAGGGAGGATGGAGAAGGAAGAGGGAGGAGAAGGAGGAGGAGAGGAGGAGGGAGAAAGGATAAGGAGGAGGGAGGAGGAGGAGAGAGGATGGATAAGGAGGAGGGAGGAGGAGGAGGAACAGTGAGCAGAAATGACAGTCTCATCACCAGGGCAGAGTCTGGATCTTAATCTACATGCAGTAGAGCTCACTGGAGCTACAGCAGCAGACTGGGAAGATCTTATTTACATTTTTAAATTTTGGATTTATTTTATGTGTGTGAGTATTCTGTTTGCACTCATGTAGGTGCACACGTGCCATACATATGTAGTGACCAAGGAGGTCAGAAGAAGGCATTGGATCTCCTGGAACTGGTGTTACTGACAGTTGTGAGCTGCCATGTGGTTGTGGGAACTGAACCCAGGTCCTCTGGAAGCAGTCAGTGCTCTTAAACACTGAGCCATCTCCTCAGCCTCCTGATTTACATTCTTAAAAGATCACTCTGGGGCCAGTGAGATGGCTTAGTAGGTAAAGGAGCTTGCCACCAAGCCTGATAACTTGAGTTCAATCTCCTAGACTTCATTCATCACAGAAGAAAACACTCCCATAGGTTGTCCTCTGTTCTACATACACACACTGTGGTGTGCATAAGCCCTACACATACAAATAAATGTAACTACACATCACACACCCCAATTAAAAAAAGAAGTCATCCTGGTTGCTAGGCAGAAAAGATGCTACAGTGGACAAGAATGGGAGGGGGAAGGGAGAGGGATGGGGGAAGGGCAGAGGGAGGGAGGGAGGGAGAGAGGGAGAACATGAATCAGGAAATCATCTGGAGGCTGGTGCCACTGTCCAAGCACACAGGACAGAGACATAGGTCCAGATGAGGGTGGTCCCAGTGGGGGCCTGCAGGGATCTGTGCAGACCCTCAACACGCTGTGGATTGGACACGTGCACTCTCCAGAAAACTGAGGAAAGTCATGTTCTCACTTACAGCTCACAACTGCACAAGCCAGGGGCTAGCGCATCCCTCTGTCACAGCAGACACACAGAGAACCCTCCGACACCCACAGCTCTGTGTCACCCAATACCGAGTGGCGGAAGAAGGCATGGAACGGGTGCCTGGCTGATCTGTACCCAAGCCAGGCGCTCTCAATACCTGTGGCTCTACTTCTATTTTCTTTTGTTTGTGGGTGTGTTTGACTCATGATGTTTTATAGCCCAGGCTTGACCACAACTCATGGCCCTCCTGCCTAAACCCACACTTCGCTTTTGTTTTGTTTGTGACGGGGTCTCATGCATCCTAAAATGCATAACAGAGGATGGCTTTGAGCTTCTCTATGTAGCAGTCCCGGCTGTTCTGGGACTCGATTTGTAGACCAAGCTGGCCTTGAACTCAGAGATCTGCCTGCCGCTGCCTCCTGAGTGCTGGGATTAAAGGCATGGGCCACCACCACGAGACAAAAAAAAAAAAAAAAAGCAAAAACAAACAACAAAACCTTCTATCCCACATTCTAGATAGACTTGGAGATAGCCACAAGGCAGAGCACTTTAAGAGTGAGAAGCTGAAGGTCGGGCACAGTCCCACGGTGCATGAGCCCTGTGGGCAGGGTAAGACTTCAAGCCAAACACACCCAAGTGCCAACTCCAGCCCAGGTCAACTCATCTGTGATCCAAGCTGGCCTTTATGAAGGAGAAGTCCTGTCATGAGGAACTACTTTGAGAATTTGGGATTATGTCCACCGTATAGAAGAGCACTTAGTGCTTAAGGGATTCAATTAATTACAGGCTCTCCTTGTTGTGTGTGTGTTTGCTGGAAACAGGATCGCTATGTAGACCAGGCTGGCTTAGACTTACTATGTAGACCAGGCTGGCCTTGAATTCATAGAGATCCGCCTGTCTCTGCTTCCTGAGTGCTGGGATTAAAGCTCTGCACTACCATGTCTGACTATGGGGGTATGCATGTTCTGTTTGTCTGCATGTATGTAAAAGCACTGTGTGTATGTGTGTGCCTGGTGCCAGCAGAAGCCAGAAGAGGGCACTGGATCCCCTAGAAGTAGTCACAGGTGGTTATGAAGTGCCGTGTGAGTGCCGGGAAGCACACCCAGGCAGGCCCTCTTCAGGAGCAGCCAGGGCTCTTGACCTCTGAGCCTTCCTTCCCTCCAGGCCTAGTATCTTATAAGCTATGTTTCACGATTTAAAAAAAAAAAAAGAAACTTTTCCACAAAATAACTCTGTCATCGTCTGATAGCAACAGCTTTTCAACCAGATTAAAATGTAAAGCCAGCAACCATCAAGACAGCTCAGCAGGTAAAAGTGTTTAAAGTTCAAGCTGAAAAGCTCGGGACCCACCACAGAAGGAGGACTGACTCCCAAAGGTGGTGCTCTGACGTGCACATGCACGCCATGGCACGTGTACTCTCATAATGATAAAAGTTAAGGGGCTAGAGCGATGGCCCAGCTGGGAAGAGTGTGTGCTAGTCTCACCGAAGAGCCAAGTTCAGTTCCCAGAACCAACCCTGGACAGCTCGTGGTCTGTAACTCAAGCTCCAGGCTCGCTCGCGCTCTCTCTCGCTCTCGCTCTCTCTCTCTCTCTCCCCCCCCCCCACACTCACACACACATGCACCTATTTAAAAAAATAAAAGCTGGGCTAGGGTAACACACATCTTTAATCCCAGCACTTGGGAGGCAGAAGCAAGAGGATCTCTGTGAGTTTGAGGCCAGCCTGGTCTACATAACAGGTTCCAGGCCAGCCAAGGCTACATAGAGACCTTGTCATAAAACAAAACAAAACAAAATGAAATCTGCCCATTGTGTGCAAGACAGGAGTTCCAACCTCAGAATAGCAAGAAAATTGTATGTACACCTATATATTTATATAGATGCAAAAATATATGTGGTTATTAGCAAATGATTACAAGTGTTTTCTAAAATAACACAGCAGCACAGGGTAACTAACAAGGGCTGATAGGAACATCACCTACGGTGTGCATACACTCCTGCACCTTTGTGTGAATTTGTGGCTAGTATGTGTTTTTCATATAAAAATAAGTGACTTATTGTAGCTAGAGTTTTCCTGCCTGGCCCACGGTCAGGACAAATCTCTTTCACCTGCCAGTCCCACAGCTGCTCAGACCCAACCAAGTAAACACAGAGACTTACATTGCTTACAAACTGTATGGCCGTAGCAGGCTTCTTGCTAACTGTCCTTATATCTTATATCAATCCATTTCTATAAATCTATACCTTGCCACATGGCTCGTGGCTTACCGGCATCTTCACATGCTGCTTGTCCTGGCGGTGGCTGGCAGAGACTCCCTCCGCCTTCCTGTTCTTTTTATTCTCTGTTAGTCCCGCCTACACTTCCTGCCTAGCCACAGGCCAATCAGTGTTTTATTAGCAACACATTTGCCATACAGAACATCCCACAGCAACTTATTTTAAAAATAAATTAATTTTAAAATAAATAAATAAATAAATAAATAAGAAGCTAGGGAGGTATCTCAGCGGTCGGGTTCTTGCACGGCGTGTGTGGGTTTCTAGGTTCTGTCCCTAATATTGTAAAGAAAATCAAAGCCCACCACCCATCTCACCACCTGCTCTCGGGTCACTCGGCTGCACCATGGCGGGGTACCAGCCAGTAAGTCTGTCCTGCCCATGTGGAGGATGCACTCCCCAGGCTTTCACACGCCCTGGCACGAGCAGTCCGTCCTACTGTACTTCCCCTTTGATCTAGGCCACTGGGTCACAGGCTGTAAAACAGGTGTAGCACGCAGCCCACAACCAGCACGAGGCACAGCGGGAACCTAGAAATCGCCAGCACCAGCCAAGGGTGGCGGGGCATGACTGTGATCCCAGCGTGGGCAGTAGAGGCAGGGGGATCAAGGGCTCAAGGCAGCGTAGGAAGTTCAAGTCCTGGCTATACAAAACCCTGCCTCAAAACAACACAACAAAAAAGAAACCCCGGTACCCGTGGATACCAAAACAGTCAATAAAAACAGTCTATACGTCGCATAAGTGCGAGCTCCATGCACACCAGTGAGTCCTCCAGCCTCTGGGCGACCGTGCGTGGCTTCCAGCCAACCCTTCTTGCCGATGAAAAACTATTTCCCACAAAGTCCTAACTGGGATGGACAGGCCATGGTCGAGTTTTTCCACGCCGCCCCACTCTGAAGTGCTGCCTCGAGCTCCCAGACTGACTGACTACGTTGGAAGGAACCTAAGGACAGATGCAGGACACACACCAGGGACCCCCCAGCAGCAGCCCTGCCCCACTAGCTCCCACCTCCCCCACAGTCATTAACACCACTTCTGTGTATCCATGGTTCCAAGTTTCAAGGTCCATGGACAATACATACCGTCATCCATTCCTTCCGGCACGGGAAGGCTGAGGCAGGAGGATTACTACAAGTTCAAGGTGAGGCTGGACTACACAGTGAAATCATGTCTCAAAAAAAAAAAAAAAAAAAAAAACCAGAACAGCCAGTGTGGTGACGCAAGCCTTTAATTCTAACACCCAGGAGGCAGAGGCAGGGGATCTCTGTGAATCCAGGCCAGCTACGGCTACTTAGTGAGGCCAAGTTTCAAAAAACCAAACAGGCTGGAGAGATGGCTCAGCGCTGTTGTAAGGGACCAGAATTCAGTGACTAGCACCCTTGTGAGACTACCGCCCCCACTGCGCTCTGCAGCTCCAGTTCCCAGGGATTTGACCCACTCTCCTGACCTCCCTGGACACCAGGTATGCAGTACACATACATACGTGAAGGCAAAACAGTCGCACACATAATAAAAAGAAGTCAAATCCTTTTCTTACTTTTAATGTAAAATAAAAATCCCAAACAACAACAATGCACCAGCGGTGTTAACCTCAGCCATTTCTCAGAGAGGAACTCACTCGCTCTAGGTCATGGGTATAGACAGCGCTTCCCAAACTTGAACCACAGTCTTGTTTGACCACGTGGTCTCTGGAGCCAGCTGGGCCTTGGGAGATGGCCACCTCCCTGTGAACTTTCCTCCTCCTTCCGCGGCTCCCATGGAGACCAGGACTGTCAGTGCTGCTGCTGCACCATGGGCGGGGCCTTGGCATAAAGAAGCCTCAGCAAGGCCACAGCAAAGGTTGCCAAAGCCCTGTACAGTCAGGTGGTGGTGAATGCCATGTCCATCACCCCAGCACTTAAGAGGCTGAGGCAGGAGGATCAGGAGTTCAGGTCATCTTTCCCTGTGTGACACATTCCAAAACAAAATAAAGGCTACAGAGACGCTGCACCTAATCCGGGTGGGGGGGGGGGGGGCTGCACCCGGGAGTCAGGCCAGGCAGGACTTGAGCATAAAGCCAGCTTAGTGTGCAGACACCTTCGGCAGGCAGGATGCTATCATCCCTGCTGCCAGGGACACTGGCCCCGGGGTTCCAACTATGCTACAAACCCCCTTCTCAGGCAAGCCAGACATGACCACACCTCTTATCCACACCAGCTTGTGGTGACAAACTGCCACCACACCTGTCATCCCAGCCCTGATGGTGGCTTTGGGACCAGACTGGGCTACATAGTAAAGCCCTGTCTCAAAAAGACCACACAAAGCTGTACTCATTCAACAAACACAGACTGAATGGTCAGTCTCCTGAATTCAACCTGCCCCAAGTCAAGGTCACCTGTAGCATGAATCTTAAAAGTTCTTATTAATAAAATCAAACCTGAGCCGGGTATTGGGGTGAAAACTGGAAGGTCAGAGAGACAGAATAAGCCACAGCTATCTCACCTCACTGGATCCTCAGCTGGTCTTACTTCCTCAGACTGGAGGCCTCTATGTCCTCATATCCGAATGGGTCTCAGCTGAACTGCTGCTAGAAGCCTGAATGTTAACCAGCCCAATGCTTCTTCAGGCCAAATGCCTCTCCAGGGCAAATGCCTCTCCAGGGCAAATGCCTCTCCTGGGCAAATGCCTCTCCTGGGCAAATGCCTCTCCTGGGCAAATGCCTCTCCTTTCTTTGCCTCACGCCTTATATACCTTTCTCCTTTCTACCACCACTCCCTGGGATTAAAGGCGTGGGTCACCATGCTTGGGTGTATCCTTGAACACATGGATTTCTGCCTCTGGAATGCTAGGATTAAAGGCGTATGCTACCACTGCCTAGCCTCTATGTTTAATATTGTGGCTGTCCTGTTCTCTGACCCCAGATAAGTTTATTAAGGTACACAATATTTTGGGGAACACAATACCACCACAGTCACCCAACAAAGACCACAGAGCACTCACATCAAACAGTCACTGAGGAAGGGTTAGGACGGGTCCTAACCCTCAAATACGGGGAAATTCAGGCTTTTGCAGAACCTTCCAGAAACCCACATAATAAAATAAAGACAGGCACCCTTGAGCATCTAGTGACTTGAGAATATGGCTAATAAAAATTCCTCCAAAGACAAAGTTCCCTGATATGGCTTAGTTAAGTAGAGGCATTTACCACAAAGCCTCATGACTCGTCCAGTCCCCAGAACCCATAGAGGTGGAAGGAGAACCAAGACCACAAAGCTGTCCTCTGACCTCCACCTGAGCACCGGGGCACACACTCCCTCTGTCCCAACTGCAACAACAATAAAAATTTCGTTTATTTATTTAAACAAGGTCTCATCGTGTAGCCCAGGCTGGCCTCGAACTCAGAGATCTGCCTGCCTCTGTCTCCTATATACCAGGATTAAAGGCGTGCACCACTACACCTAACATAATATATATTTGTTCTTTAATTTAAAAAATACATAAAGGAGCCAGGCATGCTGGCTCACGCCTTTAATCCCAGCAGTCAAGAGGCAGAGGTGGGTGGATCTCTATGAATTCGAGGTCAGCCTGGTCTACAGAGCAAGTTCCAGGACAGCCAGGGCTATACACAGAGAAACCCTGTCTCAAAAAACCAAAACCAAAACCAAACAAACAAAAATCCATAAAGGAATGTTAATCAAGATATCTTCCACATAACAACTATAAGCTCAGCTGGTGGTGGTGGCGCACACCTTTAACCCAGCACTCCGGAGGCAGAGGCAGGTGGATCTCTGTGAGTTCACGGCCAGCCTGGTCTACAGAGTGAGTTCCAGGATAGCCAGAGCTACGCACAGAAACCCTGTCTCGAAAACAAGCAAGCAAAGAAGAACTATAATTTACAACAGTAAAAACAAGCTGAATTAAACCACTGACTAGCCGTTCCCTGAAGGCTCTCATCGGAGGGAAACAAACCTGAGTGTTAACAATAGGAGACTAAAATAAACACATCCTCAGCTCACAACTGCCTGTAAGTCCAGCTCCAGGATCCCAATGCCCTCTTCAGTCCTCCACAGAACACACATGTGCACTCACGCATGTGTGTGCACACACAGATTTTTTTAAGGTTGAGCTTTACATAACTCTGAGCGGGAGCACTTGTGTGGCACATTCGAAGGCCCTGGATTCCAACCCGTAGCACCACAAAGTGATAATAATAATTTAGGCACTACATCATTAACTTTTCTACAAAAGGAATTATCACTTTCATGCCCAAAGGGAAGAGTTACTATTTAAAAACCCCACTGGGAAGCTGGGTGAGATGACCCATAGCTGTGATCTAAGATCCTGTGAGAGGAGGACAGGGGGAGGCCAGCCTGGGCTATAGGAAGCCTTGCCTTAATGCAAAACATCCCACTGGGGCCCTGGAGTTGGGGGTTCTCAGTACAGTTCTGGGGTGTGGTCTTCCTGGTCCCACAGCTCCTGTGGTTTCACCATGCAGGGCTCTCTCTTATCAAGGACCTAGTCCCACAGACCCTCATTCTAGCACCCATTGCTACTCAGGAGGGACATCTGTGACTATGTCCCCAAGGCTCAGCATTGGGTTTAGGGACTGCTGGGAATTTCAGTTATGCTATAGCTGTGAAGTCGCAGCTGGGGTGGCCGTGAGGGCACCTCAGTCACCAGGCAGGTGTGGGCTCAGTCTGCGATCTGTGATCCAGGCCTCGGAGAAGATGCTGGCAACCTGCCCATCTGCCTAGAAACAAGAGCTACGGAACGGGGGTAGAGATGGGGGAAAAGAAAAAAAGGGAGGAGAGGGAAGGAAAGGGAGGAGGAGAAGGAAACAGACAGGCTGGGAAGCCTAGGCGGCTGCAAGGCACAGTGCTGAGAGACCTGAGCTGGTTCTCTGAACTCTGCAAGCCTTGCTTTCCTGGGGGCACTGAGCAGCAGGACCACATGGGAGTCCTTACACACCTGGGACAGGGGCACTGGCACCTAAGACTCCAAGTTCACCCAGCCTTCCCGGCCACGTGATGCGCCTCAGCGCACACAAGCGGCTGCTGCCAAGAGTCTGCCTCTGGTGTCCCCAGCACTGGTGCTGCCAGCTACCCAGTCGGTATGCAGTAAATATTTACGGAGTGCGTGAATGCGTGAGTCACAGGGCTATTTTTAGCCTGCGTGCTATGCTATAAATTTCAGTTGCCTTTTGGGTGCATGTGCAGAAGGAAGAGACTGGAACACCTTGGCTGGTCTTCCATGAGATGGTGTACAGAACCAGAGAGTGTCACAGGGCTAGGTTTCCTTACCCAGACAAGAGAGGCCTCTCTCCTCAACCCTTCCCCGGTCTGTCCCGACTGTCACTGTGCTTTGGACCACAGAGTTCAGAACCAAAGCTGCAACCAACCTGGGAGAATGCAACAACACTCTGCTTCTGAGAACCGGAAACACTAGTGCCCCACCCCCCCCCCCTTTTTTTTTTTTTTTTCATTTTCAGTCCCTAGGGCTGGAACTCAAGGCTTGGTTCCTGGCTGAGCACATGCTCTACCACTGAGCCACGCCCACAGCCTCTACAATGCTGTTTCAAATATTCATGCCAAGTTCGATGTGTGTATTTGTAATCCTAGCCCTCTGAGGCAGAAGCAGGAGGGCTGCTCTAAGTTTGAGGCAAGCCAGGCTACATAGTGAGACCCTGTCTTAAAAGCAAAGGGGGGAAAAAAAAGGCATTTGCTGCAGGGTATGGTGGCACATGTCTGTAATCCCAGTACTCTGGAGGCTGAGGCAGGAGGATTACCATAATTTCAAGGCCAACCTGGGATATGGAATAAGGCTCTGTTTCATAAACAAATCTGAAATTCTGGCTCATCATCAGCCACCATGGGACCCCCACTGCCGACTGTCTCCCTCTGCTACACTCAACTGAGTTTGTTGCTATTGTTATCTGAGTTTGGGGTATTTGTTTGGTTGCTGTTCCTGAGGCTTGACTCCAGCCTCCCCCACATGCTAGGCAAGTGTTATTTCTATACTTGCCTTTGTATGAAGAGGCATATGCAATATGTGTTATGAATAAGGCTGGTTTGTTGTTGCTTTGCTTTTGAGACAGGGTCTTATGTAGACTTAGCTGGCCTTGAACTCATGGAGAACAACTGCCTCTGCTTCCCAAGTGCTGAGAATAAAATTTTTTGTCTGTTTGGTTTTTGTTTTTTTGTTTTTTTTTTCCCTCGAGGCAGGGTTTCTCTGTATAGCCCTGACTGTCTTGGAACTCACTCTCTAGACCAGGCTGGCCCCAAACTCACAGAGATCCGTCTGCCTCTGCCTCCTGAGTGCTGGGATTAAAGGCATGCACCACCACCACTGCCCTGATGTTTGTTTGTTTGTTTGTTTTTGTTTTTTTTAAAGATTTATTTATGTATTATGTATACAGCATGTGTGACTGCAGGCCAGAAGAGGGCACCAGATCTTATTACGGATGGTTGTGAGCCACCATGTGGTTGCTGGGAATTGAACTCAGGACCTCTGGAAGAGCAGTCAGTGTTCTTAACCTCTGAGCCATCTCTCCAGCCCTGTTTGTTTGTTTTTTTAATTTAAAGACTTAGCTGGGCATGATGATACATACACACCTTTAATCCCAGTACTCAGAAGGCAGAGGCAGATCTCTGTGAGTTCGAGGCCAGTCTGGTCTACAGAGTAAGTTTCCAGGACAGTCAGGGCTACACAGGGAAACCCTGTCTTGAAAAACAAAACAACAACAAAAAATCTAAAGTGTATTCCAAGTCAATGATTTCATTTTGAAGAGTGAGAGGAGGATCTGGAGAGATGCTCAGTAGTTAAGAACATATGCTGCTCTTGCCAAGGACCAGGGTTCGGATCCCAGTCCCCACATGATGGCTTACAATCGTCTGTAACTCCATATCCAGGGGACCTGCCTTCCTCCTCTGGCCTCCATGAGTACTGCACACATGTAGTACACAGACGTACATGCAGACACTCAGAACATAAAGTAGTTTCATCAGTTAAGACAAATAAAAATCAGGTTGAGAATAAACATTGAAATATTCTATCCTTTCTCTTTCGTTAACATAAACATCACTCACGGGGTACAGATCAATGGGGTGCAGATCAATACTAGGTCTCAAAACAGACCACTTCTGGAGAATGTGGAGTTGCTGGTGTTACCAGGTCAGCCTGGTGGTACTGAGAGTCTCCAAAGAGTGCTTACCCAGCATGTTTGAGGCCTTAGTTTCCAATTCCAGCACCACAAAACCCGAGTGGTGGCGTGGGTCTGTGACCCCAGCTCTCAGGAGGTAGAAGCAGTATGATCAGAAGTTCATTACATTTTATTTATTTATTTGCTTGTTTGTTTGTTTGTTTGTTTGTTTGTTTAATGGTGGGGGAAGGAGGGGTGTGGGTACCATGGAACAGGAATGGTCACAGGAGGAAGTCGGTTCTCTCCTACCATCACAGGGGTGCTGGGGATTGAACTCAAAACCATCAGCCTTGGTAGCAAGCGCCTTCATCTGCTGAGCCATCTCACCAGCCCCTGCAACATACTCACAGGAAGCTCTTAAAACTGGACTGTGCTTGGGCTGGAGAGATGGCTCAGGGGTTAGGAACACTGGCTGTTCTTCCAGAGGACCTGGGTTCAATTCCCAGCAACCACATGGCAGCTCACAACAGCCTGTAACTCCAGTTCCAAGAGATCTGACATCTTTGCACCAGTGTACAGTCATGTACACTTTAAATAAAGTTAAATAATTATAAAAAAAAAACCTAGCCTGAACTCAGCATCAGTAAAAATAAAGTTTTATTAATAACAGTGAGGTAGAACTCCTGCCAACATCGCAGCCAGTGTTCCCCTATGGCTTCTCTGTTGTAACAAAGGACCATAAGTTTAGACATTAAATAATAAAAGTGTATTTTGCCCAGTTCTGATGGCCATGAATCTAAGATCAAGGTAGCTATAACTTGTTTTCCCTGGGGCCTCAGTGGTTTGCAGGTGGCTGGGTCCCCCTGTGGCATTTCCTCGTTCATTCTCGGTGTCCCCAGGCCCATCTTGTTTTGTTACACTGTTACGAAGTTATCTTGGGGAGGAGGGGGTTAATGGGCACCTGCTTGTCACAGCACTCACGTGGAGGTCAGGAGACTTAAGACATGGGTCTGGGACTTAACTCAGGTCGTCAGACTCCCTTTACCCACTAAGCCATCTCAACAGCCCATATTTTGTTTTGTGTTTATTTTATGTGTACAAGCTTTATCATGTTTTATCTTAATCACTTTTTTTTGTTGCGTTTTGTTTTATTTTTTTGGGGTTTTTTTGTTTGTTTTTTGTTTTTTGTTTTTTGTTTTTGAGACAGGGTTTCACTGTGTAGCCTTGGCTGTCCTGGAACTCACTCTATAGACCAAGCTGGCCTCGAACTCAGAGATCCACCTGCCTCTGTGTCCCCAGTGCTGGGTTTAAAGACATGTGCTACCACCACCTGGCTCTTAATCACTTCTTTAATGGCCTTCCAAATATGGTAACACTCAAAATTAGGGTTTCTATATGGGAATCTGGGGATGGGGAATGCAATATAGTCCACACCACTTCTCAATACACCTTACTAATAGAGCTCAATGTACTTTGGAGCCAGACCTGCAGGCACAGGACTGTTACCCCAGCTACTCTGGAGGCTGAAGCAGAAGGATCCCAAGTTCAAAGCCAGCCTCATTTACAAAGTGAGCTTAAGGCAAGCCTAGACAATCCAGAGAGACCCTGTGTTAAAATAAAAAGAAGCCTGGGGCCGACTCGGTGGTGGCTCAAACCTTTGATCCCAGCACTTGGGAGGCAGAGGCAGGTGGATCTCAGTGAGTTTGAGACGAGCCTGGTCTACAAAGCGAGTTCCAGGACAGTCAGGACTGTTACACAGAGAAACCCTGTCTCAAAAAATCCATAAATGAATGAATGAATGAACAAACAGGCACAGAGGTGCGGTTCAGAGGCAGCGAGTTGGCCTACGTGGTCAGGCGCTGGGTTCAATGCCTAACACTGTAACAACAAAGCAAAATAAAAAGTTCCTTCCAATTCTAAATTAAAAGGCTGATCTCACTGTGGAAAACAATGGTCCAGATATGAGTCCACAAGGTTTGGTTTGAAGACAGGATGAGACACTTTAAAAGAACAACAGGAACAGGGCCACTTAAAGGGAGTGTCTGAAAACAGTCTTGGCTATCCCGGTAGAGGGTGGAGGGGTGCTGGCATCCAGTGGGTGGAGCCTGGGATGCTACCACACACACCGTAATGAAAGGGCAGCCTACCCCGCAGTCACAGCAGCACTGCTGGGGAGGAGCATGCAGCAGTCCGCCTTGGCCAAGCCTGACTTCACCTGCCCACAGGACCACCCACTGCCAGACCCTGCCATAGGCAGGATGCTGTCACCACTGCCTCTTCCTCAGGGACAGCAGCCAAGGGCTGGTCTCTGAGAGCTAACAAAGAAGCTCTCAGTGGAAGCCTCCCCCACCCCCATACGTCCCTTCCAGCTCCTCTCTCTTAATCCCCTCCAATTCTGTTAAGACAAATAAAGCAACATTAAGATTCCCTGCTACCCCCAGAGGACCCGGGTTCAATCCCAGCACCCACATGGCTGCTCACAATGTCCTCTAACTCCAGCTTCAGGGATCTGATGCTGTCTTCTAGCCTCTGCTGCACACAGGTGGTGACATGTAAGCTCATGCCGGCACACACACACACACAAAATTAAAAATTTTTAAATAAATAAAAAGATTACCCGCCTGGAATATAGTTCAGATGGTAGACTGTCTGCCATGTACAAAGCCCTGGGGTCCATCCCTAGCACCAAATAAACCAGGTATGCTAATGCACGCCTGTAACCCCAACACATAGGAATCACATGGAGGCGTGAGGGTCAGGAGTTCAAGACCATCCAAGTTACATACTGAACTGGAGGCCTAGGATACCTGAGACTCTGTCTCTGTCTCTGTCTCTCACACACACACACACACACACACACACACACACACACACACGAGATCCATCCACAGAACACACACATCTTTGAGTCTCTATGCACAGTCAGGTTATCGCATTTCCTTCTAGGACCTTGCGGCTTGAACATTACGTTTGGTCAGAGCCACGCGTTATCCCTTGAACACCAGCCACGGCTCCCAGAGTCCGGACAGCCTCCTCGCTCTCTTTCAAATGACCCTTGTTTTCACCTATGCTGTGAAAGGAGACTTCCTGCTGCCGCCACTACAAAGAGAAAATAGACATCGCTGGGCACAGACAGAGGAACCACGTGAACAGCTCAGGGTCTCCCGTGACCCATCTTTGCACGTATGTACTGAGCTTATCAATTCACACAAATCACAGAACAGACGCTCGTTAGTAAAAATTAGCAGTATTCCACAAAAACATTATAACCAACCCTTTTTTAAAACAAGGTCTTATGTCACCAAGGCTAGACTCGAACACACTATATAGCCAAGGCTGGCCTAGAATTCCTGATCCTCCTGCCTCCACCTCCCCGTGCTGGGATTATAGATGTGCCCACTTGCCTGGTTAAAACTATTTCTTTCAAAACTAAACCAAAGCTGGTTGTTGTGGCGCACACCTTTAATCTTAGCACTTGGAAGGCAGAAGCAGGCAGGTCTCCAAGTTCAAGGCCAGCCTGGTCTACAGAGAGCTGCAGGACAGCCAGGACTACACAGAGAAACCCTGTCTCAAAAAACAAACAAACAACAATAAAAATCGAACCAAGCCCCGGGGCAGGATACAGCTCATTAGTACAGCACTTGCCCAGCCTGCACAAGGCCCCAAGTTCAATCCCTGGCACTACTCAAAACACAACACCACTGGCACACACCTGCGATGCTAGTACTCAGGAGGTGGAGGCCGAGGAAGATTGTGAATTCTGAATTTGAGGCCAGCCTGGACTCCAGAGTGAGTGCTCCCCCTATATACCCCCCCCACCCCCAGTGCTGAGGAGACCCTGTTTCAAAACAAACCGCAAACAAACACCAAAGTCCACTTCACTTGAAGCAGAAGGCACTTCCTGTCCGTGACTGAGCTTGAGCAGATATGAACAGAACCCGGTGTTCTGTGAGCAGCCGAAGGTCCCAAACACAGGCTGCTCGGCACCCAACTCCTTGCGACTGTGGCTCGGGGTCAATGTCAAATCGCAGTGGTTCGTCTCCTTAGGGACTGGCACCAAGGATTTCCTTTACCCCTCCCCTGGGGCCCTACCTGGGCTGGCAATCACACATCCCCTGGTCTCCACAGGGACAGGCGCATCCGGTTTCCTAGAGTGGCAGAGGGCAGGACTCTGTGACTGGCAGCGGATGGCACAAGAGGAGCTGGCAGAGGGCAGCCAGGTGACTTCCTGATGGCCCGCTGCCAAGACTTCTTCCCACTGTTTGTACCCAAGAACGCACAGAGCCCTTCCAGAGACACCTCAACCCGAATGAGAGAAGGCGACAGGAAGGGACAGAGGCTCCTCCCCAAACACACCCCTGAACACACAGCATGACGGCCCCCCCTCTGCACACTGAACAAAGGAGCTTATTGAACACACTGTGGGTCTGATGGCTCACAGCTGCAATCCCAACACTCTAGCACTGCAGACTGAGGCCAGCCTGGGCTACAAGAGACCCTGTCTCAAAAAAAGGCCACAACATGACTGGAGAGACATCACAGCGAGTAAAGAGTGCTAGGCACACAGGTCAGACAGCCTGTAATCCCGTCTCTATCTCCGAGGTTTCTCTGCAGGTACCTGTGCGTGCGTGCGTGTGTGCACACACACACGCACACACACACACACACACACACACACACGCACACGCAACTAAAAAGAAAACAAACCTTTACAAAGAAATCCCACTGGGTGAGTGGTATCCACCTATAACCTTTAATCCCAGCACTTGAGAGGCAGAGACACACTGGCCAGGTCAGCCAGGGCTACCTAATGAAAAGAAAAAAAAAAGGGAGGACCCAAAACCAAAGCAGCATAAAACAAACAACAACAACAAAAATATCAATAAGCTAGTTAAATATGGGGTTTTTTACTCTGGAACTCACTCTGTAGACCAGGCTGGCCTCGAACTCAGAGATCCATCTGCCTCTGCCTCCCAGGTGCTGGGATCAATGGCGTGTGGCACCACCGCCCAGCTCTTTGATTTGATTTTGGTTTTGTTTGTTTTAATATGGCAGTTTTAAAGACGCACTGCATCTTTTAGAAGTATCATGCTCGATGCTGGAGAGTGTCATGTGCACATCCTGCGTTTTATCCCCAGCACAGCTTGAACAGGGTATGGTATGAATGCCTGCAACCCCAGAGTTTCAAGGAAGAAATGGGACAACTGAAGTTCAAGGCCATCCCTGGATACCTAACAAGTTCAAAACCAAACTGGGGTACATGAGACCCTGTCTCAAAACAAACAAAAACAAAAACAGGAACCTCCGCTCTGAGGGGCACAGGCAGGCTGGGCCATTCTCCCAGGCCAGGCTTGTCTGACACCTCACCCAGGCCTTGGCTATAATGCTCAGCCTTCCCATAAACATCTAAGGCCACTGTGCTGGCTGGTCCAGGACACCTTTTGGGTCTTAAATAAACATCGTCACTCCCACCTCCCCCCCACCCCCATTCCTACCCCTACCCCACTGTACTGAGCTGAAAGCAGGTGGTTCAAATCCTGAGCAGCCTACAGAAGCCCTGAGACACTCACCCCCAGCAGAGTCCCCATCTAGACCCTAGCAGCACCACGGGAATGGGCAGCCCCAGAGAGACTGCCCAAGATCTTCTCTTAGCATTGCTGTGTGGCTGTGATCAACTTCCAAGGTGTGAGTGGTTCACATGATGCAAACCTATTCCCTTCCAGCCCTGAAGGTCCAGAGCCCAGGAGGGGTCTAGTGGGGATTAAAGTCTGCGTCTATGCTGCAGTTCTGAAGGCTCCAGGGAGAGTCATTTCCCAGTTTCCACGAAGGCCTCCCACACCAAGCAACTGCCGGCCCCTTATCACCAGACAGCCACACGGCATCTTTTTTATTTTTTTAATTTTAACTTAAAATTATTCTTTAAATGACTGTGTTAAGTCACTTTTCTATTGCTGTGACAAAACACCTTGACCACAGAAACCTATCAAAAAAGAAACCCTTTAGCCAGGGCAGTGGTGGCTCACGCTTTTAATCCCAGCACTTGGAAGGCAGAGGCAGGTGGACCTCTGTGAGTTCAAGGCTAGCCTGGTCTACAGAGTACCAGGACAGCCAAGGCTACACAGAGAAACCCCATCTCAAAAGAAAAAGAGTGTTTAATTTGTACCAAGGTCATGCACGAGTGAGGTCAGAGGACAGTCGGGAGTCAGTTCTCCCTGTCTTTCACATGGGTCACAGGACTCAAACTCAGATGGCCAGGCTTGGCAGCAGGTACCTGAGCCATTTCACTGGCCCCTCTGTCTTAGTTAAGGTTTCTATTGCTGCAACATAACACCATGACCAAAAGCAAGTCAGGGTTTTTTTGGCTTACATTTCCACATCATAGTCCATCTTGAAGGAAGTCAGGACAGGAACTCAAGCAGGGCAGGAACCTGGAGGCAGGAGCTGACACAGAGGCCGTGGAGGGGTGCTGCTTACTGGCTTACTCCCCATGGCTTGTTCAGTCTGCTTTCTTACAGAACCCAGGACCACTAGCCCAGGGATGGTACCACCCACAACGGCTGAGCCCACCCTCCTCAATCATTAAGAAAATGCCCTACAGATGGATCTTATGGAGGCATTTTCTCAGTTGAGTTTCCCTCCTCTCAGATGACTCTAGCTGTGTCAAGTTAACATAAAAATTAGCCAGCACACCCTCGCTGACTTCTGAAGTGTTTATTTATTTTTAATTGCATGTGTGTGTGTATGTCTGCGGATATGTGACGTAAGTGCAGGCATCTGTGGAAGCCAAAGGCGTGGGGGCTGGAGTCACAGGCCATGGGGAGCCACCTGCCATGGCCCCTGGAAACTGAACTCTGGTCCTCTGGGAGAGCAGCAAACTCTCTTAACTTCTACACCATCTCTCCAGCCCCACCCCCTTTTTTTTCTGAAACAGGGTCTGACAAGCTCAGGCTGCAATATATATGAAATGACCAACTCGGGATCCTTCTGCCTGAATTCTCGGAGCGCTGGGATGCCAGGCATGTGCCATTATGCCTCAGTTTATGCAATGTTGGGGGTGGAACCCAGGCAGGCCTTCATGCATGCTAGGTACTCCCATCAACTGTGCTATATCCACAGGGTGCCCCCTTACCCATTTCCTGAGACAAGATAACTTACTCTATAGCCTGGCCTAATCCAGAACTCACTACCTAGTTGACAATAACCTTGGATCTACCCTCCTGCCACTCGCTCCCAGAGAGCTATGATCACTGACATTCTCCATCATATCTGGCTTTCTGTGGTGCTAGGATTGAACTCAAGGCCTCCTGTATGCTGCTGAGCCAAATGCTCAGCTGTTCATTTTTTCAAATACAAAAATACTGGGTTAGAATATATACATACATAAAATACACATACACTTATATCATGAGTTCTTCTTTTCAACCCAGGTCATACCCAGAACACCCTTGTCTCCAAATGTTAACACATCAACTATCAAAGCCAGTCTTGGGTCAGCAGAAACCCAAGCTCCTTGGTCTTCCTGCAGTCTCTCTGATGAAACACATTTATATACCAACTACCAAGTCACATATTTCTAAATTCCCCACCATCAGTGGCCCTCTCCTCTCAAAAGAACACCCAATACGCTGGGGATACAACTCAGTTTGTGGGTGCTTGCTTAGCAGGCAGGAAGCCCTGGACTCTGTTCCCAGCACCACATTAACTGGGTGTGGTGGTGCACACCTTTAATCTCAGCATTCTCAAGAGGCAGAGGCAGAGGCAGGCAGATCTCTGTGATTTCAAGACTAGCCTGGTCTGCAGAGCGAGATCCAGGGCAGCCGGGGTTACACAGTAAGACCCTGTCTCAATAAATAAAGAATTATCAGAAGAGTATCCTGAACACCTCACACCGGGGTAAATATCATGCAAACACCTGTGTGTTAAAATCAGACCCAGGTAACACCTGAGGTCTATTGAGGGCTATGGTGAGAAACTTTGCATGGGTTAAGTCTCAAAACAAACCAATAAAGTATATTTAATTTTTTGTTCTGTTTTATTTGTTGGTTGGTTGGTTTTTCAAGACAGGGTTTCTCTGTGTAACAGCTCTGACTGTTTTAGAACTCCCTGTATAGACCAGGCTGGCCTGGAACTCTCAGAGATCCACCTGCCTCTGCCTCACAAGTGCTGGAATTACAGGCAAGTGCCACACTGTTTGGCTTAGCTTTTGATATCTCCACTTTAAAGATGAAAAAAAAAATCTATGGGGCTGGAGAGGTGGCTCAGCGGTAAGGGCACTGGCTGTTCTTGCAGAGGACCAGGGTTCAATTCCCAGCACCCACATGGTGGCTCACAATTGTCTGTAACTCCAGTTTTAGACAGTCTGATGCCATCTCCTGGCCTCCACAGGCACTGGACATACATGGTGTACATAGATACAGGCAAGGAAACACTCATAAAATAAAACAAATTAAAAAACATTTTTGAGACCTGGCTGGCCTGGAACTCACAAAGATCTGCCTGCCTCTGCCTTGTGAATGCTGAGATTAAAGGTGTGGGCCACCACGCTAGGTTAAAAATAAATACATCTAAAAAAAAAAAAAAATCTCACCTTGACATTGCTACTCCCGAAAATGCAGGCTACATACGGGAACCACAAGCCAGCACAAGGCCTTTCAGATTCAGGACTGAAATCTGAATCCACGTTACTCTAGGAAGTGAATGAACTCCACAGCCTAGGATCCCACACTCAAGTAGAACTCTTTAATAATTATTTATTTGGGAGAACTAGAGAGATGTGTCAGAGGTTAAGAGCACTAACTGCTCTTCCAGAGGTCCCAGGTTCAATCCCCAGCACCCACATGCTGGCTCACAGCCATCACTAACTCCAGTTCCAGGGGATCTGATGCCCTCTTCTGGCCTCCAAGGGCACTGCACACACCTAGTGCACATACATTCATGAAGGCAAAACAACCATACATGTAAAATAAAAATAAATCAATCTTTATTTTTCATTTGTGTGTGTGTGTGTACAAATGTTTTTCCTGCTAGTATATATGAGGACCAGATGAGTGCCTGGTACCCACAGAAGTCAGGAAAAAGACTTCAGATTCCCTGGAACTGGAGTTATATATGGATGGTTGTGAGCCACCATGTAGGTGACTGGAATCCAACATGGGTTCTCTGCAAAAGCAACAAGTGCTCTTAACCATTGAGCTATCTCTCCAGCCTCTAAGCCAGTCTTTAAATAAAACAAAATAAAAACAATTTACTTTGTGTTGTGTATGGGTGCAGAGGAACACCAAGGTGTATAGAATAGAAGCCAGGGAACAGCCTGCTGGAGCTGGTTCTCCTTGCTCACCTGTAGGCCACAGGGGTCAAGCTCAGGCCATCAGTCTCAGCAGCAAACATCTCTCCCTTCTGAGCCATCTCCACTGGGTCTCACTATATAGTCCTGGCTGGTATGGAACTCAATATATAGACCAGTCTGGCCTCAAACTCACAAGAGATCCACTTGTGATTATAGACATTTGCCACCATATCCAACTGATTTTTTGTTTTCTGTTTTGTTTTTTTTGTTTTTTTTTTTGTTTTGTTTTGTTTTTTGTTTTTTTGGGGGGCACAGGGATTTTCTGCTGTCCTGCAACTCACTCTGTAGACCAGACTGGCCCGAACTCGCAGAGATCTGCTTGCCTCTGCCTCCCAAGTACTGGGATTAAAAGTGTGCACCACCACTGTCCAGCTCAACTAATTTTTGTAGATATAAAATTATCTGCCCTCCTGGGCTGGGGAGATGGCTCGGCGGTTAACAGCACTGACTGCTCTTCCAGAGGATCCAGGTTCAATTCCCAGCACCCACATGGCAGCTCACAATTGTAACACCGGTTCCAAGGGATGCACCGGCAACACCATGGCAAAACACCAAGGCACATAAAATACATTTTTTTAAAAACTATCTGCTCCACTCCCTCTAGGCCTCTGAAAATCAGAGCATATTTCTGTCCTATGAACTACGACTCTTAAATTACCGCTCGAATTCTTCTGTTATGCGCTGGCCAAGGGCTTCTCAACAAGGACTTCCATTTATAAGGTAGAGGACCTTTGGAAAGACAAAAGTCAGGCCTGGTGGCACAGCGTTGTCTTCCCAGCTAATCTACTAGGGTGGCTGAGGCAGGAGGATCACAAGTTTTAAGTCCCTCCTGGGCTCGGAGTGCATTCACAATCAAGAGGAGAATTTCAGTGAGACCTACAACTCAAATAAAAGGCAGAAAGAAGTGTTAGAGCCGAGCCTGAGCCCAGCCTAACCTGCTGAGAAACAGCCTCCAGAGTGTGCACGGGACCTCTGGCAAGTATAAAACTGAAGGTGCCCAGGCACTCACAAAAGGCCGCACACATTCCCACAGAGCCCACAGCACCCTCCTTTATATTCTGTATGGCGCCCAATACGATGTAAACACTACATAATCACACCGGACCGTGGAGGGCATGCTGACATGTTCAGGACGCACGTGATTTCCATTTGTTCACATTTCATCAGTCAGCAGGTGGCTGCATCTGTGGACCCAGTGGCCACTGTACAGACCCCAGATTCTCACGTCAAAGACTTAAATGGGCGTTAAGTTTTCCCTGGGGAACCCCCTGCACCTGCCCAGCCGGGAAGCCACACCTATTAGGCAGATCTTGTCTAAGTCAGGTCCAGCCCTTGCACAAATCAACCACGGCACGTTACAGTCTACTAATTTAATTAATTAAAATATTTATTGCGGAGGTTGGGGGTGGGGTCCCAAGCAGAGCTCTAACGAACCGTCTTCATGGAAACACACATTTTGGGGGCCTGGGGGGAGGTGTAGCTCAGTGATAAAGTGACTGCCTAGCAGGTTCGAGGACCTGGGTTTGATCCCTAGCACCACCAAAACCCAAAACAGTAAGAAAGCCAACAAACACAAACAGCCCCCGCAGGAAGTGTGGGCAGGAAGTCTGGGAAGCCTGTTCCAGCACCTTCCCGCCCCCACCCCCAGTCCTTTCCGTTTCCGTTTCCCACTCCGTCAAATGGAATAGGGGCCTCCGACTTGAGGCCTCAGGGAAGCCAGGCACAAAGGCCCACAAGATGGCAGCTGGCATCTCGCCTCCTTTACACTGACACCTGGTCAGCAGCCCCACCCAGCCCCGGCATCCCGCGGCCGAGCCACCGGGAGGCGCCGCAGGCCCCGCCCAGCCGCATCGCCTCACCTGCGCGGCCCGTAGACCACACGCACCTCCCAGGTCCCACCCCCAGGGGCTCTGATTGGCGGGTGG
>CABHPQ010165173.1:0-48076 GCA_902168405.1 Peromyscus aztecus | reverse complement strand
CCATCCTGGAGAATGCACAGCCTGAGAGTTCAGCTCTTGCAGTGAGCACCAGGTACCCATCCTGGAGAATGCACAGGCTGAGAGTTCAGCTCGCGCAGTGAACACCAGGTACAAATAGAGTCATACATAGCACATATCGTTCCCAGAAGTGGGATGTCTATCAGGGGAGGAAATATTTTAAAAAAAATGCAATTCTTTGTTTTTCTTATTGTTTTGAATTTTTGTGCTTGTCTCTATTGGGTCAGAGTAGAAACGACTTGTTAACACTATTCAAATATGTGACTAGATAAGGAAATTAAAATGAAATTTGTCATCCGGTGCAACTACAGTGACACTTTCATACTGAAGTGATGACTGTTTTTTAAAAACACCCACACAAATAGAGAGAGAAGTCATTTTCTCTTTTCTTTTTTTCTATTCCTCACCTTAAAAATGTTCTGGTGTATGTGACAGAGAGATAGTTATTTCTATTCCAAATTTAGAAATCAAAGCTCAAAGGATAAGTTCATATGACTGAAAAGCATTCCTCCCCTTAAATTTCTACTAAATAAAAAGGTTGTTTCTTTTGCCTTCCAAATAAAAATGCTTGAACATTGTTTAGGTGTGTCATACTTTATTCACACTGTTAAGCAATTACATCTTATTCTACATACATTTATTTCTCCCTTAGTGTCTCCAGTGTTGATATAGAAACATTAAAAGCTATTAAAAGGTGTATTCAAGGCCTCTGAGGGAATCTGTATGGCAAACACAGCTCTGACCTGTGAACCCTGAGAAGTGACGAGCTGAGCTGCCTTCTGTCAAGCAGGGCTTCCTCTGGAGCGGAGTGGGGAACAGGTCAGAGCCTAGGTGCTGGGGACAGAGGAGAGTATTAGAGCCCAGGCTCAGAAGCAGATGGGTAGAGCAAGGAGGCAGGAAGTGAGCTCCCCCAATGACATTTTCTTAGGCGCAAAGTGTATATTGTTAGTGAATACCAAGAACAAAAGAATACCCCAGCCTTCCACCTCTTGCACCCCAACTTCTCCTTCATGTCCATCAGACTTAATCTTCTCACAGGCGGATCATAACATTTGCTCTGTCTGGACCTCCTTTGCACTTCCACTCTCTATCTCCCAACTCCACCCCACCATTGCTTTTGACCCAACTTTCCTGATATTAGAGCCAATGAAAATGTTTCACTATCTGTCCCCCAAATGGAGTAACCAATATCAATGGTTCCTAGCAACCATAAGAAGGGCCAGCCACTTTTCACTAGCTCTCTCTCTTCACTAGGTATCAATCAGGTGCTCAAGGCTCTCCTTCCCACTCAGTGTGAGAAGAGAAAGAGGTCAGGGAGGAGAGAAAACACACTGTCTCTTTGAGCACCGAGTATT
Organism: Peromyscus aztecus; assembly: GCA_902168405.1. Classification (NCBI taxonomy): domain Eukaryota; kingdom Metazoa; phylum Chordata; class Mammalia; order Rodentia; family Cricetidae; genus Peromyscus; species Peromyscus aztecus. The sequence continues at coordinate 46,703 of CABHPQ010165173.1, read as the reverse complement.
ATTTCAATAAATTCAGCTGCCGCTCTTAGTACTTAAAATCATTATAAACAATCTACTTGAGCATCATCTCAGCCTCTTTTCTGCTGCTATAACCAAATGTATTGAGTCGAATTGGGCAATCTCTAAAGAAGGCTAATTAGGCTTGTACTTTCAGAGAGTAGGACATACAAGACTGTGAGGCCACATCTGGCAAGAGCATCATGCTTCTTTGAAGGATGGTGGAGAAGCAAAGGACCAGTGTGTTAGTGGAGAGGAGACAGAGCATAAGGGCAAGCCTTGTCTTATGACAAGTCGCCACCATAATGATTAATCCAGTCCCTTGAGAGTGTGAACACGTTCATTACTATGAGAACTGACTCTGTCACTTGAAAGAGACATCAGCCCCCTCACAACTTGGTCACCTCTTAAAGGCTGCACTTTCCAACATTATCATATGGCAATCAAACGTTGACACACACTTCAGAGGGGACAAAATATATTCAAACCTAGCAAGCATCTTTTTTTTTTTTAAACTGGGTCTCTATAGCTCATGCTGGACTTCCTACAACCATATCCAATGTGCTGAGATTATAGACATGTGCCACCACACACATGGCCTGGGCATATCAAGCAGCATTCAAATCTTTGTTTCATATAAAGGACATTTTATTTTGACTTTAGGAGATATTTTATTTATCATTATGTGTATGTATGATGCATGTGCATTAGTGTGTATATGATGTGTACTTATGTATATGTGTGTGTGTATGTATGTGTGTGTGTGTGTGTAAACGTGTACTCACATGCACACACATGTCACACTGAGCATACGGAGGTTGGAGGACAACTTTCAAGGGTCAGCTCTCTTCCTCCACTGTGGGTTCCAGGAATTGAACTCAGGTTGGCAATTTTACAGAGCAAGGGCCTTACCCAACTGCACCCTCTCACCGGCCCTGTTTAGACTTTTCACATCACCCTCTGGGAAGCTGCAGCGTTTCCCTCACTCATAAGAAAGACAGGACAGAGTTAAAAGAAGTGGCGCCATTAGTGAAATTCTTCTAAGTGATTTTTCAGAATCGGGGTTAGAATTTGGAATCCCTGGTGTGCTCAAGGCATTAGCCCGAGCAACCCTAATTTCAGACAGATCCCTTCAAGTGCAGCTGAATTTCATGCTAATTCTCATGGCATCTTTTCTGTGAACGGTCCAAGAATATTAGAGAAAGTCCTTGACCCACTTAGGAAGCCCAACTAACTGATGTGGAGGAGCGGGTGCCCTGTCATCTGTCTTTTGGATATCTGAACATCACTAAGGCAAGTAGCCAAGGTCAATTGCTCCAAAGAGCAAGTTCACACCAGTGCTTGACTGCTTGGCCTTGACCAAGATGGGTACCTGAGTGATCACCCGTGCAGTACCATAGAAAAAGCATTGAGCCGAAGAAATACCTTCAAGAGCCATCTGTCGGTGTCTGTCAGTCTATCCATCTTTCATGTGGTCTGCAGGGAGTATGATGTTTTTCCATATGAAGTTGAGTATTATTCTTTCCAGGTCTGTGAAGAATTGTGTTGGTATTTTGATGGGGATTGCATTGAATCTGTAGATGAGTATGATGTTTTTTAAGAGCAATACAAAGAAATAATTTATTCTCAACATCCCTGAGTTTGTAAGCTATGAAAAGATGACTGCATGTTAGAAGTCTACGGTCATTCTACAAAGAACAGTGTGGCCCCCTCAACCCTGGCAGTACATTGAACGGATGGCACTCATTTTGTGCCTCTTTTGTATATTTTTGTTTACATTTCTAAGATCCCCACCTTCCATTGCAACTCCCCTAAGATGCTAGATTCTTAGAATCAGTGGCTCTGGGGTTGTTAACTGAAGAATGAGCAAATCGAAGGAAACAGTTAAGCAAAAGATGCAACTTGGAATAGCATTATAAATATAAAGAGTGAGCAGGGCTCGTGCATGGCACTGCCCCTTCCTAGATAACTGAGTTTCCAAATGGGGTAGCTTTTCCCAAGCTGACAGGAAAAACACAAATAAGAACAAGAGATGCCCGGAAAAAAATTCCGATTCGGTTGGATCAAACTTCTAATTCCCTTAAGGTTTCATTCTTTTGATATGAGACTTAGTCAGACAGCAGCCTGAACCCACCACTTTTCCAATCGTTCTGAAGTATAATCATGACAGTAGAAAGTTCATCGATTTTTTTTTTCAGAACAACAATAATACAATACTCTCTAGCATTCAGTGGATACGTTTTCCTTCTGAAGGTTGAGAAAAGGCCATTTAGGGTTTCTCTCTTCATAGGAGGGGAAAAGCAAAGCAGAACAAAAATCAGAGTCCTGCCTCTGCCATAATGCTTCAGTTGACAAGTGCAGGAAACGGGATGGTAAATATTGTGCTTGGAGAAGGAGCACTATTAGCTACTGGAAAGAAATCTCCCTGGCAAAGGAAGCCATTGGATGTAAATGTATGATAGCAGATACTTTGCTCTGTATTTATTTGAGAACATTCATGTGCAGAGTGTATGAATTTGCTTGTATCAAGCAAGCAAGGGATTAAACAAAACAGAGCAAACGCCTACTGAGGACCTCCTTTGTGATTACCACTATGGGTGTTTGATTCCATTAGTCAGTCCCACAGTTCCTGTAAACATGACAGTAGTCTCCTCTTGGGTGTTGGCCCTTGCCTTCTGCTTTGGTTGAGACAGTGTTTGTTGTTTGATACTGTGTTTGCCAGGCTAACCAGGGAGGCTCAGGTCTCTGCCTTCCGTTTCACTTCTCACTGTAGGAGCACGAGGGTTACAGACCCACCATGTAGGGCTTTGCAAGGGTTCTGTGCAGCAAGTGCTTTGCCCATGGAGCCAGTTCACAGGCCTACCCATCACTTACTAGGAGGAAAAGTTCTTAGGAGGAAAAATAGTCCATGGTAAAAAGGTAAGTGTAATTTCTGGATCCACCTTTCATCAGAAGAGGTAGGACTACTTGACATTTTCACCAGACCTTAATTGGGAATCTAGATTGTCTATATTGGCAAAAATATTGTGCAAGGGAAAAGACATCCCCTGGATTATCAGGGTTGTAAAAGCAGATCAAAGACAGCCAATCACTGCTGCTAAGCCGAGTGGTATGGTGAAGGCTGAAAATCCCAAGTGTTCTCCATGCACCAATGGGGAGTGATCGTTACCATTATTCTTGATTTTGAAATACAGCAGCTTACTCAAACTGCTAATCATGAAAAAATGTTTACAATATGCCTGAAATGCCTGCTTGCCTATGTGTCAAGTGCCAATTGAGGGAGCTGTGGCTAGTGAATGGTTGGAAAGCAGGAGTAATGGCTGCTGGGAATCAGCTCTGATCTCAGAGCGTCTAAAGAGCATTCCCCTTCACTTCTGCAGGTCTAAGTATATTCAGTCTCAAAATACAAGGGTTTGTCTAAGTCAGAATGTCTCAACGTCAGCAATGCTGAGATTTGAGAGCAGCTAACTATTTGTTAGGAGACAGGGGCTGCCTTGTCTGACAGATGTCTAGCAGATCTGTGGTCTCTACCTTCCAGAAATGTGTGTCATCTACTGCTTCTTCCCCAGTGTGAGGACCACAGAGCTACTTAAGCATTACCAAGTATCTTCCAGAGAGCAAAATTACTCCTAGTTGAGAATCATTGACTTAAATGTTTTCCAAAGTTGGTGAAATAAGCTTGAAATTCTTCCCTAAGAGGTGTATGCACTTGTGTGTGTGTGTGTGTGTGTGTGTGTGTGTGTGTGTGTGTGTGTGTGAATGTGCATAAGTGTTCATGTGCTGTCTGAATGCCTAATACGAATAGAGGCTCAAGGTCACTGTTGGGTGTCTTCCTCAATCTCTCCCTCCACCCTATAGTTCTTTGAACCCGGGTCTCTCATTGAACCTGCAGCTTATTGATTCAGTGGCTGGCCAACGAGCTCCAGGGACCCACCTGTCTGGGTCCCTACAGCCAGAGTGGCAGACATGCTGCCATACATGGCTTTTATGTGACTTCTGGGGACCAACCCCAGGCTCTCCTGTTTTCATGGCAAGTACTTCACCCACTGGATCACATCTCTAGCTGTAGATTTCTTAAAACATCATGAACACTCGTTCTCTGTGATCTTAGGAGGTAAAGCATGATTTGAATGAAATTTTTCTGGATGGCAGATGATGCAGGAATTAAGGAAATACTTCTGACAGTGTGACATAAAGAAAAGGATAGGGATTGTGAAATATTTTACAGGATTCCCTTGCTGTAGTTCAGAAGGATCAGAAGGTTGGAGTACTCAATAATGAAATTAGGAATCATAGATTATCTCCATCAGGCTGAAGAACCCTAGAAACTTCTGGACAGTTTCTCTCAGGCATCTCAGCAGAAGCCAAAGACAGGGGTGAAATAGTCTACACAAGATATAAAGGACTGAACAGCCACTAAGTACGGAACAAAAGCTTGGTGAGTTTTTGCATTAGCAGAAACACTACAAGTTGAGTTGAGAATTCCAAGAGGTTAACCAGGCTCTCAGGTCCAACACTCTTTTGACAGGAAAGAGGTTATAAAACTGCTCAGCTGAGACGGCAAGACCTGTTTTCATGCAGCAGGGAGAATTCACCAGAGGGCAGAACCAAGAACATAGAGGGTGAAGTACAGAGCAGAGGGTCAAGTTGAAAACCTCAGAAAAAGGTGACACTCGGGGAAGTTTACCCAGAGAGAATTTCAACTCAATTTGCACCACGGGCGGCTGCTTTACTTTCCATTTTGATCCCTATTTGAATGTAAATGTACGTAATTGTTATCCCACACCTGCCTCATTGCTTTATGTCTGGAGCAGATAAATTGAGCGTTCAGTTCCATAGACAGAGAGGCATTGTGGGTAGTGGCCTTAGCTGCTCAGATGGTCCTCCAATGTACAGTTTGTGTTGAAGCTTTTGAAAGTCATGATAGTGCAAAAGCATCACACAGTCAGTGGAAACAATTCTTCAGTTTTTGACCTCTAATCCTGGTCTAGACAGAAGCACTGGGATGTTCTATCTTGATGCCAGGCAGCTCTCAAGTCACAAACGGCAAAATTTAAAATTATTTGAAAATCCAATCACAAAAGGTTGATCACTAAATTGCATAACATGCTAAAAAGGTTGACAGGAGACAAAACTGTTGTGAGAATTCGTTCCATTTCAACCGATGACCTTTGGGCTATCTGGTCCGATGGGCGAGGCCCTTTCTGGATATGTGTGTGACCGGTTAAAACTGAGGAAGGGGCGTGGGTGTGCACTTGCTCTCTCTTGAGTGTTCGGAGACCAGACTGTGGGTTTCCATCACCCTTGGGCGGAACGGAGGACCATGACAGCGGGATAAGCAGTCTGCTTTGTTCTGTATCCGTGAGTGTATTATCCCCATTTTATATCTTAATAAACTTCTGAGATCTTTTAACAGGCTCTCGTGGATTTGCATGGCACCCACATGGTCAGACCCCAAACGCCCCTACTGGGGTCCACTGCCCTGCATGGCAAAGCGGGGCTAGCTTAACACAACTATCCAACAGAATAATGCACAAAATATGTGAAAAAATAATTCTTAAAAAGCAAACAAACAGCCGGGCGGTGGTGGCGCATGCCTTTAATCCCAGCACTCGGGAGGCAGAGGCAGGCGGATCTCTGTGAGTTCGAGGCCAGCCTGGTCTCCCAAGCGAGTTCCAGGAAAGGCGCAAAGCTACACAGAGAAACCCTGTCTCGGAAAAAAAAAAAACAAAAAACAAAAAACAAAACAAAACAAAAAAAAAAAACCAACAACCTCCAAACCCAAGGCTGTTAATGAATGGAATTTAAAATATATGAGAAACTTCACAATCTCACTAACAAAGAAACACAAATGAAATGAAACCATCATTTTTCATGTGTTGGCTTGATGAAAATCTATGGCTTTACAAGTGCAAAATTTTGGAAATATTGCAAAAGCAGTCACTGTTTTATTTCTGGTAGAAATGAAATGTTGTACAACTCCAATGGAAGGGTACTAGTAATAACTAGACAATTACATAATTATATATTCATGTAATGTGCCCTTTACATAGCAATCTAATTTCTAGGAACACAGCCTAAAATATGCTGGAAAAATCTAAGATGATTTACGTGAAAGATTATTCACAGTGACATTTTTTAGAATAGTGGAAGACTGAAATTGACCTTGATACTCATTAATTGAAAACTTGTTGAGTAACATAGGATGGCTTCATATAGCACAATGCTTGGTATCCATAGGAACAACAAGGAAGGGTGTCATCCATGTCCACATAGATGAGAAACAAGACATATCGTAAGTTAAAAGGGGAAAGAAACAAATATGGAATGGTAGATTTTGTGAAAGGCAAAGGATTAAAAGGATAAAGTAGGGCTGGAGAGATGCCTTAGTGGTTAAGAGTACTTCCTGTTCTTTCCAGACCAAGTGTGGTTCCAAGCACCCATGTTGGGTGGCTCACAACTCCCTGTAATTCCAGCTCCAAGGACGTCCAATACCTCTGGTCTCTGAGAGCACCTTTAACTCATGTAAACATACCCACACATACACACACACACACACACACACACACACACACACACACAATTAAAAATAAAATACTTTAGAAAAGTTAATAAACGTTATTAGGTATGAGAAAAGAAAGCTGTAGGATGGGATGTTGACAAGAATTAGGCTTCTTTGAATATAGTTGATTGCAGGAATATGATTCTGGAATCACGCAAATGTCTTATATAGTTAAATATTTAAATAGATTCAAAATAAGAAAGCAATTCCTAAAAATTGAAAAAAAAGTACAAACATCTGTTACTGACAGGAATACAGAAAGAATATTTTCTCACACATTGGTAGTGTGAATTAAAACAGTTTTTGAAAGCAACCTGCCTGAAAATATCTATTAAAATTTGTGTGTGTGTGTGTGTGTGTGTGTGTATGTGTTTTCTACCCTAACAATTTCATTCCTGGAAATCAACAATAGAGAAGTAAAAATATCTAAGGATATAAATACATTATTATTTAATTGCAGCAAAGAGAAAAACAAATTGGAGGCCAGTTTCTAGCTTTTGATAGCAATGGATGGCAAATTCAATGTGTCTCCACCCATGAAATATTATATCGCTATTAAAAGAATGAGTAGGGGGCTAAGGGGATGCCTCAGTGGGTAAGAGTGCTTGTTGCATAATCACAAGGACCTGAGTTCAAATCCCAAGCACTTGCATAGAAGCTGGGCAAGGAAGTATGTGCCTGTAACCCCAGCCAGTGTTGTGGAGGGCAGAGACACGTGGATCCTGGGAACTCAATGAGCAGCCAGCCTAGCCCTAGTGGCAAGCCTCAAGATAGTAATGACCTTGTCTCAAGGAACTAAAATGGCAGATGGTAGAGTGGACACCCTCTCTAACCCCTCCCTACATGCACACTGCCAGCACACATTACCTCTCTATACAGATGCACACACAACACATTTAGCACAGAATAAAAAAAGGATGCAGGATTTCTACTAATGGGCTGGGGAAAGGCGCTATGAATATAAAGTTGCAACATAGAGGAGTGCCCACAGTATAAGCGTATATTTACAAAAACAAGTGTTGAAATAAAGCAATGTACTATGCATATCTCTGCAATTCTGTAATCATGGGTGCATCGTAAGCTGTCGATAAGAAGTGGCCATGGAACTGGGGCAAATGTGAATGAGCATGGGGACCAAGTCAGTTTGACGGCATGTTGCTTTCCCTGGTATTAGCAAGAGAGCACGCAGCTCTGGTCTTAGACAGGATGTGAATGTAGGATCCGGATTGGGATCCAAAGACTGCAGAGCAGGAAGAAAGCAGGGGGTTAGAAGAGCAAATGTTTCCCAAAGACATCCTAGCCTGGTGCAGCCGGTGACCCAACAGCTTGCTAATAGCCCTGCTCAGCTGGTGGCAGCTTCTGCCGCAAAGCCTTTCCTATTCAATCACGCAAAAGGTGATTATTGTCTGTATGCTACACCAGTGATGTAGTGCATATCTGCAAGATTCTCATTGAGCCGCACGTGCATCTCCCCCTCAGGATCTTGCTATTTTGTTATGATTTCACTCGGCTCTATATTTTTATCTCCATGTCTCCCCGCAGAGGGCATGAAACAAATACTTACCAAATGAATTAGAGGAGATGGAAATCCAGGCCTTCCTTTCGGCACGTCTTAAAGCCAGAATGAAAGGAATGTGTTAAGCTGCAGTATGGGAATTCTTCCTGAAGGTTCTGGACCTTTCACTTTCAGGAGTCCAAATGAGCACGGTATGCTCCTGAGAAGTCGAGGCTGGAACTGCACATGAAGGCTGGGGTGAAGAAGGAGCGTGAGGTCAGCCATGAAGCTTTAGGAAAACTAAAACAGCCTTAGAGGTGCACTGCCCGCTCTCCTATTGGTAAGATAAGACAAAAAGAGGCCAGAGTGGTCAATTTTTGTATCAGTCTCTACAAGCCAAGAAATAGCAATTCTTGGGGGCTGAGGCAATGGCAAGTTAAAGTCAACTTTTTCCATCTTAGGTTCCCAAGAAGAGATCCCTGCCATGGACTGCCTCCATTTTGAAGAAGAATGTTCTGGAATATAGGATGCTGACGGCTCCCCCTCTGCTCTCCATCATTTGACTTGGCTTGCATCCCCCACTCTTAACCTAGGTCTTACACTGGCACCCCATGTCCTGGTTTCTCGGAGCCCACAGCTCACACTGGTAGAGGCTTCTCCATCATCACCATTTTCTCCTTACACATTATGGAAACCGCCAGCTTTGGAGCTTAAATTGCCCAGGTCTGGTTTTAATTCATTTAAAAAAAATACTAAATCTATTCAACAGTTTTGAGTTATGGAAGCAGGGCGATAAAGTGTGTGCCTTTCCATTTCAGGGAGCTATGTGCATAAATATCTCCAAGCAATAAAACCTTATAGTTTCATTCTTTTCAAACAGTGCGTTCCTTATGTGAAGTTGAAAGTCTCAGACAAATGTGATGTTTTAATAACGCAGCATGGCTTCACCATCTCGGTCACCTCACACATGTATAATGATGCTGTACACATTTCTTTAATTAATGCTCATGGTTTTGAAAACAGGAAGATCTCTCCAATGCTAAAAGCTGAAAATGATGAAGGTAGTCGGATACTAGCTGTCTCAGAATAAACCATAGAAACCAGAGCACACTCCAGAAAAATAAATATACTTTACAGGCATAGTTGAAGTATTAAAGTTTCCTGAATTCCCTGAAATAGCCCTGGTATAAAACCTTAAGACCTGTGAATAAGGGCTGATGAGCCTTCCTTTTGACTAAGATTGCCATGGGCAACCGATTGTATATTAGAAGTATAATTTATGTCATCTATTATTTGGACTGGAGCACAACATAAATCTGAATTCAGTGTGACTGGTGTAGTTCCAGTCGCTATTATTAGGTAGATCAATTTCTCTTATTTAGAAATGTTTTATGTAGTAATTTTCTAAACTAGTTTTTAATAAATTAGCTGTCTGACAGGTTTTTTTTCTCACGAAGTTAATTAATTTTATATTTTCTCCCCATCATTAAATATTTTAAATATGCAAAGTCTGCTGGCATTTAGTACTGTCGATCACAGCTGTGCCAAAAAAGCCCACAGAAACTTGTTTTTAGAGAGATTGTTCACAGCCTCCTCAATAGGGTGTAATTTGCATAAAATAAGCTTAAATTGATTATGTATTTCTGATAAGATTTTCTACTTTACAAGACTTGGTTTGGGAGAAGACATACATGTTACCACTGGCTGGTTTCTTTCCCTCTGGTAAAATGGTACCCGAACCAGAAATAATCCATCAAGTGCTGCCTCTAACATTTAGTTGTGCATCCTGTGATTGCTAAACCCATGCTTACCCGATTAGCATGCTCCAATCAAAGATGTGAGAAGAGAAGGAAGAAAGAAGGGAAAGAGTGTGGAGAAAGGAGGGAGGGAGGGAGGGAGGGAGGGAGGGAGGGAGGGAGGGAGGGAAGGAGGGAAGAAGGACTTTTATGATTAATTCCCCACACCCTGTGCTCTACATTTCTGGTGCAAGATATGAGACTGGAAAATATTTGAATTTGAGGGAGCAGATTACAAACAGTTGTCGGTTCAGCAGCCAAGATTAAGTTCAACGTTCTAAAGCAGGGAAGTTTAAGTGTGTTTCCCCTGCCGGCTCAGAAAAATTACTCCCTCAAGGATGTGTATTTGGCAAATATTTATTATCTGCCCAATAGCAATTCTAGGTGCTTGACCAAAGTGGTAAAAGACAGACAAAAAAGAAACTGTCTCTGCCTTCCTGGAGCCTATCCTATTTAGAGACATGTTGACCTTGGATAAATGGATGAAGAAAAACTGAGAGGAATCACAACCCCAAAGGAGTCAATTTGACAGTTCCCGGTGACTGGGTTATTTATGGCAGATGAGGGTCGCCCCACCACACACAGGCACACACACACACACACACAGACACACACACACACACACACACACACACACACACACACACACACACACCATGATGGTTGGAGATATGTGGTTTCCTTCACTCACCTTTCCACCACTTGACGTCAGTTCCTACAAAAGTCATCCTTTCATGCAATCGCTTGCCTGTAGACTACCACCCAAACAGAAAAAGAAACCATGCCCTCAGACAACCTGGTCCACATGCTTAAAGAAGTCCAAGCCTCCCATTGTCAAAGACAGACAGCACTTTTGGAACCGTGTGCACAGAGATCATGAAGGTCATGTCAAGATGAGGTCCGGCTGAGTAGTTTTAGTCAATGACCGTGGATTCCTGTCTCCATACCACACTCACATCAGTCCAGCTTTCGGATGCGGTGACAAGGTGCGAAGTGGGAAAGAGTCCCTTGAAATTAGTGGGACGATATTCCATAACGAAGATTCCAGCCATCAGCCTCCTCTGTTATCCTTCATACCCAAAGCAGATGGTCTCCTGAGCTGAACTTTCAGACAGTTTGGGTGTCTGTCTTTCTCTTTAGTTCTGTGATTTCTAGTCATCTCTCTCTCTCTCTCTCTCTCTCTCTCTCTCTCTCTCTCTCTGTGTGTGTATGTACATGCATGTGAGTGTCTGTCTGTCTCTCTGTCTGTCTGTACGTCCATGCACATAGGTGTGATGCTCAAGGACCTGCCTATCCCTGCCTCTCCAGTGCAGGGGTTGTAGACACACACCAACCGTCAAGCCTGCATTTCCCTTTTTGAAACACAGATTCTGGGGATTGAGTTCAGCTTGCAAGGTAACCACTGTAGCAACTGAAATCTCTCCTTGACATTAATTAATGATTAATAAATTAATTAGTTAAGTTTTGTGGTAATGGTCAAGGAACCTAGCGTCTCACTCTCCAAGACAGGTATTCTATGTCCAAGCGACTTCCCCAGCTCCCATCCCATAGTTTTGAAAACACAGCTCATGAAGCATCATTTTAAAGTGGAGGGTCTGTGGTGGATTAGAGGTAGAGATGGGTGAAGCCTGTGTGTAGTTGTGTTTGGAGAGGAAAGCTGACCTCTGTCCCATCTTTCGGTGTTAAGTCTACAGCTTGGATGTGCGCTTTAAATCTCCCAATGAGAAAATTGAGACCAACACCTTGAGTATGCTGATGTGTTCACAAGTAATTTATAGACCATATGGATTGTCTACAGTCTGAGTTCTATACATGTATAGATTAGAGTCATGTGGCCCAGACTGAGGAGGTGGCTGTCTTGGGGAAGCCAGAGTACACATGATGAAGAGATGGCCTTAGAGGTCACAGCACCCCAGGCAAGGCTGGCAGGGTGTGCAGAACCTGTCCTCTGATAGGGGAGACCTAGTCTCTGCAGTACAAGCTACATATATATGTCATATAGGCATGGTGCTATGATGCTTTGCTGAAGAGAAACAACCCTCTGGTTTCTCCCCTTGGGCATAAAAGCCTCAGCCCTGAAATATATTTAGTACCGGCAGGGTCAAGTGCCCTCTGTGATTAACCAAAAACTCGGCCTACTTCGATTATTCAGCTTAGTCATTTTGCCTGACCGATTGTGTCCCAGTCAGCACCTGAACAGACAGACTCCATGTCCCTCCGGTCACTATGGAAATGCCTGCATCTTCTAGTAGAGAAACTCAAAGTGTCACCTATAAAAAGTCAGCGCTGTTGAAGACAATGCCTCTCTTAGGAACATACAAGTTTGCATTTGGCACCAGGGATGCCGGCAGAACCCATTTGAATTCACGGGGTTCAAGACTGAATGTACTGATGGGTGACAGCTATTTTGATATATTTATAAAAAACAGTATCATTAAGTGGTAAAAGCACAAACACAGGCTATAACCAATGAATTTTAATTCGAAGCTATTTGTGTCACAACAAATTTATCCACGAAATGAGACTCAATTAGTATTTTACAGACTTTTCTAACTAATGCAATTCAAGTTGCTTTGAATCTGATCACACAGAATACCCAAGTGTTTGTCATTTTTATGTGTTTTCGAATTTGCTGTTTTCATGGGACAATCCTCGGGGACTTTTTAAGGTTTTGTTGGTTTTGCTTGGTATAGACTTTTCTACTCTGTGACAGTTGTCATCCAGTTTTCTCTCTAGGAGGGTCCCCCACATCATCCCCCCCCCACCAAGGCTGAGTGTGCAATGCTTCAGATAAAGGAAGCATAAGCGATACAACGTAGATTAGCTTCATGGCAGTGTTAAAGGTTTGATTTGCTGTGACACTAGGAAGCACGTTTGGAAATGCAAAGTCATCTTCATTATAACATTTAACCTAAAGAAGCAATAGTACAGCACACACACGTGTACACACACACACACACACACACACACACACACAGGTCCACATACATACATAATATTCATCTTCTCCTTAATAAAGACAAATGTCCAGATGATGGTTATTGGAGACGAGGCTTGTGAGAGCTCTTCAACAAACCTTAATGCCACCAGTCCAGATTGAACTTCGAGGTATAAAATATCTTACGGCATCTGGAGTATTTAAGAAATGCACTTACCTTTAACTATGTGAGGATTTATTGGTTTAGAGGATCAGCCCTTTGGCAATAAAGAGAAAGGTTTAGCTGATGTGACTACCAATTTTGCTACTTAACTCTGGAGTCCATTTAACCAATGTTGTGCCTAGTGGAGAGCCACGGATGCATGTGGGCTCCGTTATCTAACTACAGTCTCATGATTCTCTTCTGTTTTCTCCTGGCCTCCACCAGGCTTATCCAGAACTGGTACAAGCTAGAAATAGAAACAGCTTCAAGAAATGTTTAGATAAACTCACATATGGGCTGTGTAATGAATTATTAGGGCAGCCTGGCACCGTCTGTGTTACCTCATGGGCCTTTTGTGGGTGAGATCAGAAGCAATAAACATGTTCTCTAGCCAAATTGCTATCAGAGACAAAAAGGAGGTCTGCATGCAGCAGCCTGAAGAAGGAACATGTTTATGACCTTTTAAAGTCACATTCTATTTTAAAGGGAGGGAGCATACACATAATATCTTGAGTAGATTCACTTCAGGAGTTTGGACTAAGTCAGCTCAGTAATGATGGAATGGTCCGTCACGACTAAGCCAGGGCAGGATGTGGTCTTGAAAGTCTGGGCTGCCAAAACTGCCACGTTGCAAATATGGCTTTAGTCGAAAATGTAACTGTGCAGTATCAGAGTGATTTGCTAACTATGAGACTATATTTTTTTATGGTTGTAAACTTGAAAAGTAATTGGAAAGCTGTCTGGTGGGTACACGCCAGTGCACGACCCCTTCCTATTTACATAAATAGTTGATATTTTCCATCATGCAAAGTTTAAAGTGGTTGTCAGTGATGGCATCATTGAAGACCATTGACAACAGTAGCACACACTGTAGCTAGACCTAGAGTCACTAAGTCATAATTAGCACCTGACCAGTTGGCGGGCCAAGCGTCAAGTTGCATTTCAGATGGCAGCCATCACAGTTTCCAGGGTTGCTATGGGATGACCCAGTAGGAATGGCATAGAGTACTTGGCTCAGGCAGCACAGGTGGCTGCCAAGACCATGAGAAATGTGAGAGCAGGAAGCATTCTCTGGCCATCCAGTGTGGGTGCAGCAACGTGAGGACAGAGATTGGGAAGCCTGGTTAGCAGAGAGAAAAAAGAAGAGACTGAGAACAGCTGGAGAGGCAGGAACTTAGGCAAGAAACAGCAGATTCAAGGCCAATGCCTGACTTTCCCTCCATACTGGAGCTTAGTTTGTGCTGGAACTCTTTTCCTTGCATAAGAGCCTTTAAATCAAACATTCCCTGCCCAACAGTATATTTCAATTATATCGTGTCCCCTCCCCAACTTCTCCCAGCTCCCCTCCCACCCTTCATATTCTTTCTCTTAAAAAAATGAATAAAATCAGACACACATATAAAAATAAGAAACACACACACACATATACATACATACATACATATATATGTAGGTCTCTGTGTTAATTATCATCTACTGCAACAAAGAGATTTTCTGATGGGAGTTAGGTGATGCACTGGTCTATGCGCATAGCTGTACGTTATTAGGAGTCACTTAATTGTTACATTCGTTTTGCAGATTAATAGCAGTAGATGTGTGCCCAGGGTCCATGACCTGTCTAGTCTCAGATTTTTGGTCTCATTAACAGTGTTGGTATGGGTTCCATCTCACGGAGAAGACCATCAATTGAATTTGAAAAGCGGTTGTTTACTTCCATGATGTTTACACCACCATTGCACCACTGGTTACACCTTATAAGCAGTTCACTATTGTAGCTCACACGATTTGTAGCCTAATTTGACTGATGATTACTTATCTCCTCCAGTAGTGTGCACAGTACATTCCAGCACTGTGAAAGTTGCCAATAGATGTGAAGCTTCTTGTAGGCCAACTCAATTTCTCCATTTTCTCGAACATAAGTATGTGGTATCTTCGGCAATAGGGCAATAGGTTGTGGAGAGTAACCAATAGTGTAGACAGTAAGCCTGTAATATTTGGTAGGGTCTATGGGATCTCCTTGGACAATGACTTAGAAAGATGTAGCACATTCCAGGTTCTGAAGGTTTGATTTGGTAGCATATAATGTCTAGCTGGGGTATTGCCTCTGCAAATATAAGGTAACTTCATTTAAATTCCTTTTATATTTGTATGTGCTTTAGGAAACTTCTATAACAGTAGGTTTTTATATGGCTTTTCAAAAGGCCTTTAATGTTAGTTATCACTCTATATTCTTCCCCTCTATTCTGTTGTGCCCATCTCCCTCCCATTTGGCTTTCTTATTCCAGTTTCCTGTTTATCTCTTAATAGCATTACATTCTATTTCCCTTCCTTGGAAAATTCCCTGCTCTTCCCTTATCTCTTAATAGCTATCTAACTCTGTGGATATTCTGAAGGAAACACATGTATCTACAGCTTAAAAGCTAGCACCTACATATAAGAGAAAAGATGCAGTGTTTGTCATCTGGGTCTAGGTTACCTCATTCAGGTTGATTGTTTCTAGCTCCATCCATTTATCTCCAAATTTCATAACTTCATTTTTCTGATCAGATGAATAATATTCCATTCTGTTAATATACTACATTTTTATTATCCATTCATCAGCTGATGGATATTTAGGCTCTTTCCAGTTTCTGGCTATTATGAATAGAGCAAGAAATGAACATGAATGAGCAAGTATCTCTGTAAGAAAATGCAGAGTCCTTTGTGTATATGCCCAAGAGAGGTAGTAGAGCTGTATCTTGTAGTAGCTCTATTTCCAGCTTTTGAAGGAACTTACACACTGATTTTGATAGTGACTGTATAAGTTTGCATTCTCACCAGCAGTGAAAAGTGTTCTCTTTTTCCCCCATCCTCACTAGCATATGCTGTCATTTGTTTTGTTAATCCTGACAATTTTGACTTGTGTAAGATGAAATCTCAAAGGAGTTTTAATTTTCATTTCCTTAATGGTTAAAGATGTTAAATATTTTAAATGTTTCTCATATATTTATTTTCATTTTTTGAGAACACTCTCATTAGTTCTATACCCCATTTTAAAATTAGGCAGCCCTGTTGACTCTTAAAGGAACTTGTTCCCCTTAGAATCACAGATTTTGGCTAGATGTTATTTCTCTACAACTATTTGATTTTAAACATCAGTGGGATTTCACCCAGACAGTGGAGTAAGGAAAACACTCCTAGTTCTTCTCAAAGCTCAGTCAAAGCCCAAGGTGCTAGATGTGAAATGTGGGTTACCATCTCAGTCACTGTGGTCCCTCCCATCATTTTTGTCTTTCTGCCATAGACAGTTATTTCTTTCAGATTGTAGCTTGCTATAATGATAAGAAAATGCCTGCTCTTTAACCATCCAAAAGGCCATTCAACACATGACTCTTCACACACAAACACACACACACACACACACACACACACACACACACACACACATACTTTGCCATCCTTGACCACTTCTATTAGATATTTAAACTTTCTTTTCAGGTGCCCGAGTTCATTTCCAGAACTTAGTGTGGACAAGAGTGTGGGACATGAGACACTCTCCTCTTGATAAAGAATTCCACAGACTCTGGGTAGCAATAGCAAAATAGTTTATTTTTGAACCTGTGGGTGGGGTACCAACCAAGATGAAATGGCGGCCATACATTTGAGCATCAATCCATTATTCTTATACTTCTAATGCAGGCCTTTCCCCCTCTTTTCCCACTGCCTAAGTACTTTATCAGGTATAATAATCTCCTTTGGATGCTGTGGTGTTTTGAATGAAAATGGCCTCCACAGGCTCATAGGGAGAGGCACTATTAGGAAATGTGGCCTTGTTGGAATAGGTGTGACCTTGTTGGAGAAAGTGTGTCACTGGGGGTGGGCTTTTAGGTTTCAAATGCTCAAGCCAGGCCCAGTGTCTCTTTCTCTCTTCCTACTGCCTACTGATCCACATGAAGAACTCTTGGCTCCCTCTCCAGCATCATGTTTACCTGCACACTGCCATGCTTTCTACCACATGATAACGGATAAACCTCTGAACTTGTGTGACAGTTTGAATGTAACTGGCCCCCATAAGCTCACAGGGAGTAGCACTATTAGGAGGTGTGGTCTTGTTGAAGTAAGTGTGGTCTTTTGGAGGAAGTGTGTCACTGTGTGGGCAGGCTTTGAGGTCTCCGATGTTCAAGCTATGTTTAGTTTCGTTCACTTCCTGTTGCCTATGGATTAAGATGCAGCTCCTTCTCCACTCTCAGCTCCTTCTCTAGCACCATGTCTACTTGCATGCTGCCATGTCCCTCCATGATGATAATGGACTAAACCCCTGAAACTGTAAGCCACACAATTAAATGCTTTCCTTTATAAGAGTTGCCATGGTCATGGTGTCTCTTCATAGCAATAGAAACCCTAACTAAGACAGCCTGTAAGCCAGCCTCAGTTAAATATTTTCTTTTATGGAGTTGCTGTGATCATGTTGTCTCTTCACAGCACTAAAACCATAACTAAGACAGCTGCTCATAGAGTTCCCCCTTAGCCTGAGTCTCCAAGCTAGTTTGGTCATTTTTTTTTAGTTCCCCTTTCTTAAGTTTATAAAACCATGTTATCTCATTCATCCGTGTCCTGTTTGCATAGGTTTAGTCAGTTAGACCATTTAAAAAAAATTTCATTTTTCTTTATGTACATGAGTATGTTTATGTGTATCAGTATGTGTCCTATATGTGCAGATATCTACAGAGGCTAGAAGATGGCATTTGTTTCCCTAGACCTGGTGTTACAGTTGAGATGAGCTGCCTTATGTATGTGCTGGGAATTGAACTCAGATTCTTTGGACCCAGTGCTTTTAACTACTTATTCACCCCTCTGGCCCTACGTAGGTCTCTTTGAAAGTATGAAGGATATGCAAAAGCATCCTGTGAATCTTCAAGTATCTTTCAGGTAGGCAAGGGGCCTCACAGACCTATTTGGATCTTCCTTTAACTAGAATTCCCTGGTTCCAGAAACTGAATTCAGAGTGGGGGGTATATGAAATTTCCAATCTCACTGACTCAGATTGCTTTGTAATATTCATCTGCATCCCCTTCCAACACACACACACACACACACACACACGCACGCACGCACGCACGCACGCGTGCACACGCACACGCACACACACATGCACACAGAGGCACATGCTCCCACCCAGTGAGCCACATTCTTTATAACAAGAAACAGAGCTGAAAAGTTGCAAATTGAGACAGACAACTTTATCTAGAGTCCAAAGTGTATATTCCCAGGGTGGTATTTCTCCAGAATTGTCTTTCTCCTTTTACTGCCAATCCTTTCCAGCTGGGCAAACAGAAGTAGTTGTCCATTCTTCATCAAACACAGATACTGCATGTCAGGTAGATTTAGAAGGCTAGAACCATTCATTGCTACAATTTTCCTCTTTAAAGCAATTTTATTGGCTTCTTTTTCAAATTGGAACCAGAGATGAAATATCTACCCTAATTGGATGAAACCAGTCAAGCATTTCACTTTTTAGGTCAGTTTTTTTTTCTTTTTTCTTTTTTTCTTCTCTTCAGTTCTTCTCTTTTCAGTAACTTCCTACCCTTCCTCAGTGAGACTTTCTTGAATTCCTGCACTGGGGCAAGGCATGCTCAATTGATTTGGAAAGTAATACATGCCTATGGTTCTTTGGCTCTTGCTTTTAAAGAAATAATGAAGGCAAAGTGTTTTCATTTCAGAATCATGGCCTTTTATCCCAGTTGGTGATCCTGGACTTATTTTTATATTCAATAATCATCTCTTTGTGCTCACCAGGAGCAGTGTATTGTACTACTAATGATAACAATCACAACCATTTACTTGTTTCCTACTCTAAGTTGGGCACTGTGTGAGATGCATCACATCGCAACATTCCTCTTTGCAACCCTTGTAACCAGCTCGGCAAGGTAGATATTATGAGGGTGACTTACCACATCAGGAAACTGAGACGCAGGGGAGCTAAGGGTAGAGTTTCATATGGCAGTATATGCATCCACGACTCACAACCATCAAAATCACTTGTAGTCTGTGTCTCAAAATGTCTTCTTTACTCACTGTCTACCCATCCTGTGCTTCAGAACACCTGATTCAGGAATAAGGATACAAACAGGGATATCAAAAATGCTGAAGGTTAGGCAATTTCTCTGAATTTCCCTTTCTCCATTCACAAGGCAGTAATCATACTTATTGTTTAGGTTGTTTTCATTTATACAACTCACATTCCTGGTGTCGAAGGATAAGCTCAATAAACAGTAGATCTCTTCACTTCCCATAATTGTGTCTCCTTCCAGTTAATCCCAGTGGATGAGAACTAGGCATAGCCACTGTAGCGTCAATCAGAAGTATTCTAGCCTCCTTACTTCAGTCCACGCAAGGTACTGGGCCAATCACAGTACTCCCGGGATTTTTAAGAGCACAGTAGTCAGGGGTGCAGATGGAGTAAGTAAGTATCTCTTTCCTCCAAAATCATGAACTTAATAGGAAGTAAAGGCAGGGATGGTGCTGCAGGCTTGTCCCATGTGTAGGGAGAGTCCGTGTTTGAGGCTCCAGTAGGCCAGTAAAGAGACAGACCCAGAGACAAGAAGTAGAAAGAAGACAATTTGCAGTGTCTGGCCTCAAATTTCACCACCACCAAGAATATCTGTGTTCTTTCCCCTCTTGGATCTGGGTGATTTTGTTAATCTATTTACTTCCCCAATTGTCCTGTTGTAGATGAATAGTATCATTTTTACTACTTTGAGTAACTTGGAATTTTACCAAAAAAAAAAAAATGTCATTAAGAAGAGGGTTAACAGACTGCAACCCACAACTCCAGGGAGGTTAGCTAGCAGGGAGGACCCTAGGAAGGACACATGGACCACCCAGTGAAGGAGAAATAGGTGAGATCTACATGAGCAAACTGATGGTGAAGGAGAGTAATGGAGAGCAAGGATGGGGGATGAGAAGTTAGGGGAATGGGAGGTTTGAGCTGGAACAGGGACAGAGTGGGAGAGCAAGGAAAGAGATACCACAATAAATGAAGACATCATGGGAATAGGGAGAAGCAGAGCACTAGGGAAGTTCCCAGGAATCCAATAGAATGACCCCATCTTAGACTACTGGCAATAGTTGAGAGGGTGCCTAAACTAGCCTACTCCAGTGATCAGAGTGATGAATACCCTAACTGTCATTATACAGCCTTCATCCAGTGACTGATAGAAGCAGAAGCAGAGATCCACAGCCAGGTGCCAGGCTGAGCTCCAGGAGTCCAATCAATGAGAGAGAGGAGGGATTCTATGAGCAAGGGACACCAAGATCATGATGGGAAAACATACAGAGACAGCCAACCAAACTAGTGGAAACACATGAACTGTGGACCAATAGCTGTGCAGCCCCCATGGTACTGGACTAGACCCTCTGGATAGGCAAGACAGTTGTTTAGCTTGAACTGTTTAGGGGGCCCCCAGGCAGTGGGATTAGGATCCATCCCTGGTGTATGAGCAGGCTTTTTGGAGCCCAGTGCCTATGGTGGGACACCTTGTGCAGCCTTGGTGCAGGGAGGAGGGGCTTGGACCTGCCTCAGCTGAATGTACCAGGCTCTGCTGACTCTCCAAGGGAGACCTTGCCTTAGAGGAAGTGGGAATTGGGGGTGGTTTGAGGGGAGAAGCTGGGGAGTGGGAAGAGGGAGGAGAGGGGATCTGTGGTTGGTATGTAAATGAATAGAAAATTTCTTAATAATAATAATAATAAAAAGAATAGGGCTAAACAGGAAACTGAGTGATACTGAGTGAATTGCTTAAAAAATAATATTTAAGTGTGGAACAGAAGCTGAGGGGCTAGACAGAGCAGGCTCCATTCTCCATTCAAGGCTGAGGGGCTAGATGGGCCAGGCTCAGCCCTAGGTTAGAAGATAAGGGAATGGATGGGTCAGGTCAGCTCTGAGTAGGAGGCTGGGAAGATAGATGGAGCAGGGTCTGCCTTGATTAGAGACTCAAGGGATGGCTGGAGCACAGTCATTTCAGGACCAGAGGATGAGAGGATGTTTGAGGTGGGGTCAGCCTAGGGTCAGAGGATGAGGGAACAGATGATGTAGAGTTAGCCTTGGGTTGACAGTATATGCAGATGTAATAGGTATATGAACACTGACTATACTATTTCACTTATTGTTTTTATATTTTAAATTCTTCATAGTAGAAAGTTTAACTAAGCAAACAGATACAACAACTATAAAAAGTCATAGACCAGCCCATGATACTAAGATACTAAGTCACACATCCCTAAGAAACTGGAGTATGGCATGGAGCACACCCTGGTGGGTAGAAAAGAGAAGCAAGCCTTTTAATGGTTACAGGAAGAAGGCAAAGACAAGGACTTAGTGAAGATATCCAGCTCTCTCTCTAGATGGAAACATGGAAGGGATGGGAAGGTGTAAGATCAATACTCATATGGCAGATTTGTAGGAGAGGGTGTTGTTAGAGATCACGTCCTCAACAGAAAGATCCACAGGGCTATCACTTCCTGGAAGTCTTTTGTAATCAGGAGTGTTTGGAATTTTCCCCCTTCTCTTTCACCACCATGATTGGACGGTGAAGGCATCTCTTTGCTCACTCCTTAGTTGATTCATTTAGTCATTGATTCATCCATCCAGGCATTCTTTTGTTGCTTTCATTCATCCAGCCACCCATCTGTCCATCCATCCATCCAGCCAGCCAGCCACCCATCCTTCCTTCCTTCCATCCAACCATCCATCCATCCATCCATCCATCCATCCATCTGTCCATCCATCCTTCCATCCACCCATTCCTCCATTCATACGTTTGCTAATTCATTCAGCTAACTTCTCATTCAAGAAGCAGAAAGGCTTTGCTAAAGCAGTGTCTGGAAAATAGGTGGTGTTCAATAAACATTTCCTAAATAAATGAATGGATGAAAGGAGATGCTGTAAAGATGCACCTTTAATTATGGAACTCTTTTGACGTTGCATCAATATTCAATCTGCTCCATTTAGAACCTGCCAGAGTCTATGCTGCAAGTTCTATCTCAAAGGCTGTGATAACTTGGCCAGGAAAACAGTATTGCTGAAATTTCACATAGACAACCACAGCTTGAAACTTGTTCTAAATGACAGAGTTTGAAACCCCTAAATCAAGTTTTCTATCTTTGAGTGACAAGGATGTCAAAAAGATGGAAATTAATCTTTCAAAATATGGTTTTTGCTTGTTGAACTGAAAACCTTTTAATATTTTTTTCCTGTGTGGAAAAGCTCTCCCAACAGGAGAAATCTGTGTTGTCTACTTAATTGCTTCAGTAATTTTAATGGAAGTTCATTTTAAAAGATGTCACAAACATCTGTTATATCTAATTGACGAGACTATTAGCTGACTATATTTTCTTACACTATACATATTACTACTTTCTGTTCATCAATGGCTTCATAAGATTCATTCCAATTGCATCTGTTTACTAAGGACCTACTTAGTACAGACTATTCTGTGCTACTAAAAAAGAATGAAAAGGCATTGCTTATACCCAGATAACTAATGTGCTCATAGGAGAGAGAAACAATGTGATTTTGGGCTCCTTTATGAGTAAATCAGTTGCTTTTAAAAATAAACAGGGAAATCATCGTAAGTTGTGTGCAGGCTCCTGCCATTGCACTGTGCCACCCGCCACATTCTTCTCACCAAACTGAGTCCCTGCAGGGCAACCCACAACAGTAATTCTTCACCATACTGTCTCACTTTGTCTTCAAACACGTGAAGGTAAATATACCCAGAGCCAAGACACACCAAGGAAGCAATGTTTGTGCCACCTAAGCATGCCAGACAAGCTCTGTCTTCAAAAGACACTATTTCTTTAAAACAGCCAAAGTTCAAACACTTTAAGATTTACAGAAAAATGACTAAAACAGTATGGCATTTTTCTACAAGGAATAAACCAGTAGTGATCCTCCTAATTACTTAATTGGTGTTTCCTTCATTTTAACACTGTTCCCTTTTTATACAAGGAGAGACAGTATGGGGGGTTTGGAGACGGCTCAGTGGATAAAGCCATCATCATGCCAGGGTGAGGATCAGAGTTCGTATCCCCAGAACCCACATAAATGCAATGCAGGTGTGGCGGCCTGGAACCCCAGTACTGGGAAAGGAGACAGAGTAGCTGGTATTGACAAGCTCCAGGTTCAGTGAGAGACTCTGCTTCAGTAAATGAAGTGGAGAGCAATTAGGAAAGATACCTCAGGTGAACCTCTGGCCTCCACGTACATATGCACACCTACACACATATGTGTGCCCCCAAATGCATACCACCCACATATATACACATAAAAGATAAATTTTAAAAGTCAATTTGAAATATATATATATATATGCATATATATGTCAAAGATGTGACATTGTATATATATATGCATATATATATATATGTTAAAGATGTGACACTGTAAAACTGATGATAAAAGTTGAATTGGATATGGAGTGACCGGAATCCCCACAGCGCACTATATGGGGGTCATTTTGTCATAGGCCTTCTGCCCTGGCTCCATTTGGACAGCTCTGGTTTACTCCTATTCAAGATTCAGCTTGAAATAATCAAAGTAATTCATTAAGATGCTTTTCCTGAAATCCAGAGGAATGTTTTCTCCCTCAAGTTGAATTCTAATCTACTGCTCAAGAGAAACAGAAACAGCATGGTGACATGATTAACTCCCATTAACTCATCCCCCTTCCAGTCATTATAGAGATACGGACTACACTTACCTTCACTATTCTCAGCACTTCATCACGATCTTTTTTCTACAATGTGCTCACTCAGAAATGCCCTTGGATATCCAGATGGATATTCCATGGTCCTACATCTTCCAACCCCCAGAAGTAAGAAATGTATGAAGAAAAAGAATGAAAATACCCTGTATGGATGGTATATCCTCTATACCAGGGATCAGCTCTGCCTTGGTTTGTAAACAGAGCCATTACTGATTCGAGCTTGTTTTCTCCATCTGTCATGGAGGAACCATGCAGAGGGAAGAGGTTGTCATCAGAAGATATCAGAATTGTCCTCTGGGCAGGACATGGCAAGGATGTATCAATTTAAGTCTCCAGTGTTTGTCTTTGCTCTGTAAATCAACACATGTCCTGAGGTCCCTGCTTCATGCAGGGTTTGGGGTTGGGGGTGGAGGGGTCTTAGTTTACTGCCCTACATTAATCTCAGGATCCATGGCTCCCAAATGAAAGCCTTTGCTGTCCACCCTGATCCTTGAACTTCGATATGTTTTCTAGTTTAGTGGATCATTTTTGTCCTGAGACTCTCAGGAATATTTATGGTTAGTCGGAATATTTACTTTACTTATAATTTATGAATATGTTGCTCCCTTTCTGATGTTGCAAACAACTTGATTTATCAAGTGTAAAAGAATCAGAGTAGACCCTTGTTATACATGACAAGGCATGTGGGTAAATGTTCAATATCATCTGTCATTAAGAAGATGCAAATTAAAACCACAAGGAGGCATTCACGAAGTCTGAACCTCAAAATAAAAATGAAAATGATGCACTTCCCTAGCCTAACATACACAAGGCCCTGGGTTCAACTCCCAAGACCCCAAACAAATAAACAATAAAAACTAGCCAGTTCCTGTAACTGCTAAGCCAAGAGACCCAATGATATAAGAACCCCCAAGTAATTCCCAAAAAGAAATGCAAGCATATATTCACACAAATACTCAGAGATGGGGACTTACAGTGGTTGTGTTGAGGAGTCAAAACTGGAAGAAAGAATTCAACTGATGAATGGAAAACACACCTTGATCCAATTCTACAAAGAAACATACTCATCAACAAAAAAAAATGAGCTCTTGGCACATGGAACAGCATGCCTGAATCATAGAAGTATGTGACATGAAAGAAACCAGGCATTCCAAAAACTGTATGACTGTGTGTTGATGAAATTATGGAAAAATGTAAAAATATAATGACTGAAAGCAGTGATCCTTCCAAGGCTGAGCTGCATAGGAGGAGATTAGTGGGACTATGAGAGAGAGAGCTTTAGGTGTGGTTGACCACCTCTATGGGCTGTGGTAATGGTCACAAATTTGAATACATATATTTGCCAGAGTTCATACTTTAATGAGCAAATTTAGAGTTTTGTGCCTTAAAGAATTAATACATTTTTCCCTTCTAAATGCTAAGAATTATGACATGTATCTTATCTCTGGTAGGCCTTACTTGGAAGAACTTTATCTCTAAATTTAGTGCTCAATCATGGTAACGAAGAATGCCTTGGATTGGCAGTGCACTTTGTATAGGTTCGGTTGACACCCTCCCTTTGATCTTCCCTAAACTTACCTTCTACGTATCTTATTATGATACTTAAGAACATTTTATGAACTGTCAGAACATAAAGTTATAAGGAGATAGGAGCCTGATTGAGATCACTAAGTAAGAGACTAGAACAAAATCAAATCAGGTACTTGGTTTAATTGTACTTATGTTTTAACTGCCTGGGTACTGGATGCCTTTTCCTGGGGGGAAAGCTGAACAAGCATCCATCCATCTCAGACAAGGCACAGACAAACCAGAGAATGGTTCTACTCCAACCCAGCCTAGTGAACTAGTGAGTTTGTCGGCAGTACTTACAGGAGCACAAATCACCGAAAAGCCCACCTCAGCATAGTAATGGCTCCCCCAGACTTACGTCCCTGGAGCTCCTAGACCATTTGCAGACCACTCCACTGGTCAGAGACTCTCTTCTTCCCAGCAATTACTACTACTTCTATAACCTTGGGAAGGAGCTTGTGACTCTTCTGTTTCAAGAACTTGAGACGTGTGACATTTTGTTTACCTTCTGAGTCTTGTAAGTGTTACATACTTCCTGAGACCTATCAAGCCTCCCTTTTCTTTCCAGGAGAGAGGGTTTCCAGTAGAAGGAAATATCTGTACAACAAAGGGCTTGTGTTTGATTGTTTGGCTTTTTCCAAGACAGGTCCAAGGTCAAGTCAGTCCCCATTATGACAAGGCTACAAGATAGGTAGACTTCTAAGGAACCGTTTTCCAGCAGATGCTTGTTTATAAAGGAAAACAGTTTAACTGTGACTAATCCTGAAATTATAGCTGAATACAGAACATCTCAATGACAATGCTTCATAGGGTAGGCATTTAAAATGTGCTAGCGACCCAGGTGGTGGGTGGAGACCGTCTTCTGGCTCCTACAGGGTTCTTGTCTGCCTTCCCTCCAAGAACGGAGTGGGCAGACAGAAAAGAGAAAATAGAAGTAACTTTATTTGCCACGTGGGAAGAAAGTACTCCAAAACCTTCTTGGCAAGAGGATGCCAGCGGAGAGCTGTTTCAGCTATGCTCCAAAGTTGGCTTTGGGGTGACTAGTTGAGAGATTGCAAGGGTTATAGCCCTGTGTTCTCAGAGGCTTTGGGGTACTAACTGAGAGACTGGTAACAGCCTGAAAATACTTGAAGGGCTTCCGTGTGCCAGTGGAGAGCAGTACTTTGCCCAGCAAATTTATAGATCACTCACCCAAATAAAAGGAGTAGATCACCTGTCTCTAGCAGGGCTTGAAGACTAGGGTCTCAGGTCTGTGGTGACTGAAGCAAGTCTGCCTGTGTAGCTGCTGATGGAATCCTGGAGGCTGTCGGGGGGCGGGGGGGGGGGGGGGGGGGGGGGGCTTCCCTGTCTTGAGCACTCTGGCACAAGAGAGCCATCCTTGTCTCCGTGGAACTCTGCCTCAGGCTCAGGGAGCCAACAAGTTCATCTTTTGACATTTTGTGGCTACAGCCAAGTCCTGAAGTCTTTATCTTCCTCCACCTTGGGGTCTGGGAGAAAGTCTGGAAGGTGGAAGATGGCCACAGGTAATGAGGACCAGGTGGGCCCTGATTGGCTGGATTGCTAACCACATCCAGCTCATCAGGGAAGAGGTGTTAAAAGTTTCCACCATTTCTCTTTGTGAGGTCTGTTTTTATAGGCCATGGTCTGCTACTTTTCTGGCTTATCATTCCAAGCTCCAGCTCTCAAAAGCTGGGGTCTTCATACAGCCACATTTATGTTTCTCCTGTGGCTCTGTTGATCTCAGGGATATAGGCCTCTCACTTTTCAAAGAACTCTGCATTTGGTGGGAAGCCCTACACCATGGGCTCTTTCTATCCCTATCTCTAGGATACATTTTTGTAAGGTTGAATGATGTCGCTTTCACTGCAAAAACAGAGCTCATCGATCCAGAAAAAGGCTCTAATGCACCACTGTTTATGAGGTTTTTCATTCTGAAGCTGGAATCTTCTCTGTCTCCATCGAGAAAGATCTTGTTCTCACCTCAGGTCCCCAGAGGCACTGCTCCTGCCAAAGTTCCTCTTTAGGAGGCTGATAGAAAGAGCTAAAGAAATTATTATGAATAATATGAACTACCATGATGGAAGGAGAAAATAGTACAGAGCCAAGAGCAGAAGAAATGAATGCTGGAATGATGCAAGAGATGTAGAGACTCTCCAGTCTAAGGTCCTTGGTGCTGTAGGGCGAGTAACCATTTAGCTAGAAGGATGAAGGAAGACCATCTGCTTAGGTCACCTAATGTTCCCTCCCAGGCTTGAAAATTCTCCTTTTTCATCCAGTTTATTCCCGTCTGGTGTGGTCTGAGATGTTGAGACAGCATCTTATAATGAAATTCCTCATTGTGGTTCCCTCTTTCTGTTTCAGTAGTGAAAAGCTTCAATACAGACATCATCAGATGGCTCTGATGGATGCTCAGCTTGAGCTACTGCTCTCCATAGAAGACAGGGCACTCCTTTCCTTGTTTACCTGGTTCTTCCCTGCTCCAGAGTCCTCATTGAAGTTTTCTTCTCTCCACTTTCCCTGCCAATCTCCTGTATTAAAATGGGTTATCTGGGTTGGGTAAAATAGCAAGTTTGCATTGGGGTCCATTTCATGTATCCATTTCTTCTGTCAGTCTGTAACAGCATCTGCATGTTACAATATTATACCCACAACAGTAGTTTCTGAGGTTTCCTGTTGAATCACTTTCTCCCCATTTTCTATCCTAGAGGCAAGCTAGGAGCAGCCCTCAACAGGATGGAAGTCATTATGCAGGCCTCTTAGACTTGGACCAGAAAAGGCAGGAAGGCGAAAGGTGATCTAGAGGTAATGGTGATCTAGTGTGATTCTAGCGCTAACATCGATCCAGGCCCAAGTTCATTTTTTGAAATGTGATGGCCATAGGCCAGCTGAGACATGCATCTTGGTCTTCTATGCAAGATGGAACCTATAGAAAGGAAACAGAACACACTCTTCCATGTTCTGTGACAACCATATTCAAGTATTTCTTGCCCCCAAAATGTGGTTGTTGAATTTCAGTACACATAAGAATTACCTGTGTGTTTTGTTATACTACAGAGTAACTTATATTAGCCTTGTGGATTTTGATTCAGAGTTTTCAAGTGAAGACAGAGATCTGAATTTTCATATTCATTAGCAAATCCTTAGTACTCTCAGAGACAAAACAAGGTTAATGTATCCAACAAACGAGCATCCTATGTGAGCAAAGACCAAACGACAAGGTTCGGATAGTATGGAGTAATAATGTTGACATCTTAGGTGCGGGTTAAAAAGAAGAACAAAATGAAATAGGAGAATGGCTCCATACAGACCTCCTGGGAGCAGGGCTTAGGACTGTGCACTTGCATAAACATTGCTAGTAATTTCGAGGTACGTTGACATCTGAGGAGCACAGAGAAAGAGAGCTGGTATCCACCCCATATCACCCTCCTTGACAAGAGCTATTCCCTGAAAATAAGTTTATTAGTAAAGAAATGGCATGGAAATTTTTAGTAAAATTTGATAGCAAACAGCCATGACGTATTATTAAGATTCAGGTCCCATCTTTCTTCCCAAAATCCACAGCAAAGAGTCATGTCTGCATATGGTAAGGGATTGCCATGACGAAGTTGAGTCTGAGTCTTGGCTTATGTGGTTTCTCCCTGTTGTTTCAAATATCATGAATTATATCTCTTGAAGTGACCCCAACAGTTGCTCTAATGGTAGGAACACAGAGCCAAGAATGCACTGTTTCCTTCCTCCACTTCGATATCTTAATGGAACGAATGCAATATTATTTATCAACTGCAAGCTTGATGGAATATATCATATAAATCATCTCAAAAGTTATTTGCCACCTGCCTGCCTGCTCTGAAATGCATGCAGGCTTAATTAATCTAATTAGTCAATGCACAGATCAGGAGCACATTTACAGCTTCTCTGGCATCATAAATAAACTAGCTTTGTTTTCATGGGCTAAACAATTCATTCTGAAGATGGATATGAGGAAGGAACTGGGAGGGCTGAACTCTATTACAGTAAAACATGGAATAACGATGGTAGGGTTTTCTTTTTGTTCGGTGTGCCCTCCATTAACCTTCTATTAAAATACTCCTCTGTGGAGGAGGCAAGGGGTGCTGAGGTGGCACTCAGCAGAAATGTCATGCCCTCCCACCTGGAGAGGCTCACCTGCCGTTTCCCTAAGAATGAACTTACCCAGTTTAAACCTCATGATTGAAAGACACATGGATTCTAAAGCACATGTGTGCACATTGGACCACAGATGCCTGAAGGTCAAGAGCCCACGCGGCTGGCTAGTGACAATTTCAAATGGCAGGAGAGGGAGGGCCACGGCAGAAAGGGAGGCATGGGGCTGAGCACAGTAAACACACTTGGTGTGACTATGTACTTGTTTCTTTGTTAGCCAAGGCTACCAAGTGTGACTACAGTGGTGGTCATGGTCCCGGAGTCTGGAACACACAGGCCCATAACAGCAGTGGAGTCATGTATCCACGTGGTCCTGAAGCAAACTGAGGGTGTAGCTACAGGCTTAAGTCCACAGTTAAATAAATATCCCATCTTCCACTGTGCGCATGCTGTGTCTCTTAGAAGATATATACAAATTCTTTATATCTTGCTGCTCTTCAGTGTGTTGCAAAAATTGTGCGGCTTGTTTTAAGGATTAAATGAGAGAATCCAAGCACACAGCACATGAGCTGTATTAGTCAGGATTCTCTAAAGGACTGTATCTAAGAGAATGAATATATTAGAGGAGCTTTATTAGATTGGCTTACAAGATGTGATCCGGGTAGTCCAACAGTCACTGAACCCTGGTAGAAAGGCCAAGAACATGGTAGTTGTTCAGTCCACAAGGTTGCATGTCTATCAGCCCCAATCTAGCATTGGAGTCCTGGAGAAGTCCTGGAGAGCTGATGCTCTTCAGTTTATGTTGGAAACCTAAGATAGTTGGCAGCAACAGGATAGATGGACTTGCTAACAAGAGTGAAGACAATCAGGCCAAAAGCAAGGTTTCCTTCACTTAAGTCCTTTTAGGTAGACAGACCACGGAAGGTATGGCCAAGATTTAGGATGAGTGTTCCTGATTCAGTAATCTGATCAAGAGAATCCCTCACAGGAATGCCCAGCCACTTGGGTTTTGGTTGACTCCAGATGTAGTCAACTTGACAATCAAGATTAGCCATCATGTGACCCATTCCTAAACTATTTCAGTAGCTCTGGTCAAGAGTGGGAATGGAGCACCATATCCCCAGGCCAGTGTTTCTTGACCTTCTTCCCGCTCTGCTCCATTATCACACATAGCCTCACCTTGGGACCTTTCAACCTCAGAAGGAGGAACCTCGGAATGAGATCCATGCTGGACCTGCAAGTTGGCTTACGTTCAACGGGGTCAGAGATGTCTTGGGTCATGATACCCAGAGGATGAGCAGGAGGGTAGCAGCCCCTCCCATCTCCAAGGTTGTATATGAGGTAACTAACTGACAAGGTGGGACTCTTCAGTAGTGCAGTTGCTGGTAAGTACCCAGGGGACTAAAGGTAGTGCACTTGGCTTTGAGTAACTTGTGCTTCTGCAACTTATTAGGCCACCATATTAGATGTGGGCAGAATCCTTTTATTGTCCTGTTGGGGTCCTCTTTCTTTGGAACTATGGGCATTTCTTTCTCTCTCCAGGGAAAGTCATGTGACCGTCCCATGCATTTCATGATGATTTGTCTCTCATAATGTTGAGATTCTATGGTAGTCTTAGACTAGTAGGTGACCCACTCCGTAAAGGCCAACAATTATTTCCACTGTTGGGCTTCAGAGTCCATTACTGCATTGAGTAAGCCAATGGAGAGAGTTCAATATATGTTTGAGGGAATATTTGTAAAAACATTAACACTGAAGACCATCCCTTGAAGCTGCTCAGATTTGATTTGACCAAGTGATAATGATTGGAGTTTTGAGGGTTGATGTGACACTGGGCTGTGTCTGTGAGGCAGACACAGGGCTCAGCATTTGCAAGGCAGAGAGGTGAGGAGCAGCATGGTTAGGAAGGAGGAAGTGAAGGAGAATGAGGGGAAGATGGAACGGCTTAGGCACACTCCGAGGGGGAATTCATCATACCAAGTGCTTCAGGAGAAATCATGTGAACCAACCATCCAGTATACTGGCTTGACAGACACTGAAGGACAAGTTGTCTGTCACTCTTCTGATGCTCTGTGTTCCTGACCTTGACAGAAGTTGTTATGTGGAAGTCAGCATGTTTTAGGATTCAACCTTGGCTTAACTTTGTTGTTCAGCATTTTTTTAACTCTTTGTCTCTCTCTCTGTCTCTCTCTGTCTCTGTCTCTCTCTCTGTCTCTCTCTCTCTCTCCTTTCTTTCTCTGAGTGTTGTATGTGATATCTATGTGCTAGTGTGTTTAAGTGTGTGAGTCCAGGAGTATACATGCCACAGCTTGCAAATGTAGATCAAAGGACAACGTCAGGTGTTGACTGTCACCTTCCACATAGGTTGAGACAGGCTCTCTTATTCTCTGGTGTGTATCAAGCTAGCTGACCTGTGACCTTCCGGGAATTCTGTGTCTTCACTTCCGGTCTCACCATAGGAGCGCTAAGATGACAGACAAATGCATGTTCTGGAGATTCAGACTCCGGCTCTCATGCTGGCACGGCAATCTCTTTACCTACTGAGCCACCTCCACAGGCCTTATTCAGTATTTTTAACTAATGCCTTTTTTGTTCTTCTCCAGTGGTTTGCTGGTTAATATCGTCAGCTTGACAGGATCTAGGATTACCCATGGGGGGGGTTATGCATATTAGGTTAACCTCTGGTCATCCCTGTGAGGGATTTTTCTTGATTAGGTTAATTGAAGTAGGAAGATTCACCCTAAATATATCAGGACCTTCTTATGGCAGCCCTGATATAAGAAGAGCCAAAGCAAAAATGTTTGCTTTTTTTCCTGCTTCTCTTCCCAACTTTCTACTGAGTTTTGTCTACTCTGCTGCTGCTGCTGCAACTAGCCTTTGCTGATACCAAAGTCCAGACTCTTCGGCATTCTGACTTGGAGTGAAGTCCAGCGGTTCTTTGGGGATTCTCTAGGCCTTTAGCTCCAGATTGGGACTGTTGAGGCAAACAGCCTTGTGGACTGAAGAGCTGCCAGATCTCAACCTATCCAATGCGAATGAAGAAAGTCATTGTCAGACTACCCACACCATGTCATACAAGCCAATCAAATACATATATATATAAATTTCTCTCAGTTACAGTCCTCTGGAGAGCCCTGACTAACACGGCGGCATGTCAGCTCAAGTCATACTTTACAGTATTTCTGGACTAAAGGTTGAATAAATACAAATACTCCCAGTCAGATGGATGGTGGGGGCAGACCTCCAACCA
Organism: Peromyscus aztecus; assembly: GCA_902168405.1. Taxonomy (NCBI): domain Eukaryota; kingdom Metazoa; phylum Chordata; class Mammalia; order Rodentia; family Cricetidae; genus Peromyscus; species Peromyscus aztecus. Next base: position 14,030 of record CABHPQ010165173.1, on the reverse strand, counting down.
GGAAGAATTTCCCTCAAACCTCACCCCGACTGTGCTGGCAAATTTGAAATTTATATGTGTTTAGAAATCAAAAGTACCAATAAAAATATTGTCTCAAAGCAACAGAAGAGTACATCTGGAGAAGTGATCTTTAATACACTCAAGCTAAAATGACAACTAGGATGCAATGCAGATTACGTCACACGAATCAAACCATACCACAAATGATATGTGATAATGTATGGGTGTGAGTGGTCAAGGAGGTGCCCTAAATGACTCTAGAAAGCAATGTTTTCACTAGGGATTCATAGGATAGACATTGGATTCTAGCTGGTCATTTTGCTTCTAAGAATGCAGGCTAACAATTCTGAAAGTGCATGATATGTATATTGGTATTAGACATGTAAGTAAATGGATGATGGAGAGAAGCCAGGTTTCTTGCTATTGGAGTGGGAAGTGACAGATAAGCAAGGAGTGAGGGTCAGGAGGACCATGCTTTACTGGATTAGTCTGAGACATCAGTATGAACTCATGTTTAACTTCATAAAAGCATAGATAGATGTATATCTAGATAGACAAGCATACACACACTTACCTCTCATCGTGTGGGTATATAGTTGTGTATCACGCTATATAATTATGTAGTCCTTACTTCTGTTAGCTAATGACACCCAATAGCTAAAAGCGCATTCAACCCGAAGATCTTGATTTTAAAATACTTTTCTCCAAGTAATGAAAATCAAGCCTCTTTGGATAAATGTGTGATTCTGGGACCAGGACATGGGTAATATAAGCCTGGGTTATCTTGCAGTAACAGACAGTAAAAAAAGGACTCAAAACCTTAAAGGAAGGAGGCACAGGAAAGAGATACAGGAGTTACCCCAGAGAGCTCTAGATGGTTAAAGCTGAAACTTGAGTAACAATAACAATAATAATATTGAATTAGAACCCATAGTATAACATATATATCAAACTATAAACCAGTATGTAAAATAATTATACATGGGGCCATAGTAGCCTAAATAAATAATTGAACAAATCATAGAGAAAAGACAAATTTTTCTTACAGTAAACTCAAAATCCCATACCTAGAATCCCCCATTGCTAAGAGGTACAGTTTAGCCTCAGCTATACTGCTAACAGCTGAATTTAGAGGCCAGCATCTAAAGACTACTTATAAAAAACAGACTTGTTGCAGACCAGAGATTAAAGGAAAATGGCTCATTGGTGCAACTAAATACCCTATATGGAAGTGAAGGAAGACATGAGTGAACCATCCAGATAAATCTGGAGTCCAGAAAACAGGAACAAACTAGACGTGTTACACTGGCCAAGGATACCTTGGTTGTATAAAATGGACTGTGTAGTGTTGCTGACTGGCCCACGGTCAGGACAAATGACCTGCCAGTTCCGCAGCCGCTTGGACCCATGCAAACACACAAAGACTTATATTACCTATAAACTGTATGGCTGTGGCAGGCTTCTTGCTATCTAGTTCTTATATCTTAAATTAGCCCATTTCTATAAATCTATACCTTTCCACATGGCTCATGGCTTACCGGTATCTTACATCATGCTTCTCATGGTGGTGGCTGGCAGCGTCTCCTGACTCAGCCTTCCACCTCCCAGAATTCTCCTCTCTGCTTGTCGCACCTTTACTTCCTGCCTGGCTACTGGCCAATCAACATTTTATTTATACAGAGCGATATCCACAGCAGTGTAGGAAGTCTATATTCTTTTTGAAACTTTCCTGCAAATGTTTATTTTTCAAAAATAAAGATAATATTTTTGAAGTAGTTTTGTTGCCGTTAATGTTGATATATTTCATCCACAGGCCAAGCCCAGGGAAACACATATTAGGAGTTCTTCACCTTGTGAAGAAGATGGATTCAGGTTGAACCATCCCATTCCCATTTCTGCTCCATACTAGGTCTTTAGTTGACAGATGGGAACCAGATTGTCCTGGGAGCTTGTGACTTAGTCTAACATGGTCAGTGGTAAGTTGAGGTGCTACTCTCCTAGTTTACTATATCCCGGTATTCACTGCACCTGCCCATTTATTAAATCTGGTGGAAGGTACTCAATTTTCCTCTTTGCAAATAAGTCGTTTACAGTTTACAACAAAGATCTCTGTTTTCCAGAGAGTTCTGGAGGACTGTTTCAGAGGGCTTTTTAGTGAAACTAGGCCTCTCTTCATAAAGTCTGCTAACAACATTCCCTCCAGTTAGCAGCTGTTCATGGTTCACGTTGCTAAATTCTAAATCAATAATAGAAATGAGAAATATGCAAAAATGTTTAAATATGATTACTGCGCTTTGCAAGATTGAATTATGTCAAGTGGCTGCTCAGGTCCCTGATAGTTTCTTACGCCTTGACTGACATCATCTAGTCTTCGGAGGTAAGTCTGTCTCTTGATGACGAGATTCTTATGTTGCGTTTCTAGATTTCACCTTAAAAATCTTCAAGTTGGGCAGGTGAGATGGCTCAGCAGGCAAAGATGTCTAATGATAGGAGTTTGACCGTGGGAACCCACACAATAGAAGGAAAGTACTGACTCTTTCAAATTGCCCTCTGACCTCCATGGTGGGCGCGTGCGAGCACACACACACACACACACACACACACATACATGCACACAGATACACACACATACATACACACATACACATACACACAGATACACATACATACACACACATACACATGAACATACACACACACATACACACATACACACAGATACACACACATACATACACACATACACATACACATGAATATATATACACACATACACACACATACACATGAACATACACACACACATACACATACACACACACATACACACACATACACATGAATATATACACACACACATACACAGAGAGAGAGAGAGATACACACACACACACATACACATAAAAATAAAGCTTAAAAAATTAAGTCCTGAAATTGTTCCTCATCTTCAGAGCCCTTACTCCTGGTACCCTCTCTGACACTAAAATCATAGTTGGTTAATTAGAACAGTGCAAGCATCCTTAATCCAGAACTTGGCTATTTCTTTTCAACTGGCATTTTTCTCTTGACTCCCAGTCAACACAGTGACATATTTACATTCTGTGTTAAGCAAAGAGTCAACTCTGGGGGGTGCCACTAAGAAACAACTTTTCCATGGTCCCAGTATGCAGATTTACAACAGAGCTGTCTGCCAAATGAAGGGTGAGGCAGAAACAAACTATTTAATTGGCACATTGCAGTCACAGGGGCCATTTATTGTGAATAGCTAGCTTCGGAGACAACAGGAGTCCTTTGGTTATGTTCCAAAGAGTCTGGCTGTGTTTAAACATTTCCTTTGTAGAGCTACACTGGTAATTTTGCATGCCACGGTTATTTTCATTTTAACCTGCTTCTATCTCTTCATTATTTAGAAAGCCCCTTGTTGATTTCTGAAATGCATGCCCCTGCCTCCACTACTGTGATTTTCTTTTTCTCTCCCATCCTCTGAATTTCTTCCTGTGGTAACAGTCACAGAGGGCTGCCCCCTGTTTTCCTTGTTTTGCACTGATCCTAATGGGGAGGCCAGAGGGAAGGTTACATTCAAAAGCTGATTTACAGCAGGCTGGCAGCCAGCCACTTGGCCTGGTGGCCTTGTGCAGGAGATGGAGGCCTTGTGTTGTTTGGAGGGACTTTGAGGCAGTGGGGGTTAGCAAATCAATGTTCTTCTTGTCAATCCCCGTCAGCATCTCTCTGGCAAATGCCTCCAGCAGTTTTCTCGCTTTTAAGGCGATTCTAGCAAGCAATTGAGATATCAAACTGATATGGAGTTTTAAATGGCTGGTGACATATCTTCCTCTGTATGCTACATTCCTTCTCTTCGTCAAGGTACTGTGTTCCTGGTTTCAGAGAGGGCTCTTCAGGGTTCTAACTGGATCACTTTATGCAAGTGACTCTACCTCAAGGACTCTCCATTCTAGTCTCAGTAAATGGAGATTCTACCGCTTCTAATCTCTTAAAATGTCAATAGTCTGCTTTGAGTAGGATGTTTGGCCAGGCTCCCTAGAGGAACAGAACCAATTGAATGTACAAACCTATTAGAGAAGGGCATCTCTTAGCTTGACTTCCATGACTGGGCCTGAGTTGCTCCACAATGCACGCTGCCTGCCAGAGAATGAGAACAATGTTAGATTCTCAGTCCATGCTGCTGAAGGCTCTGTAGTTCCAGGCCAGTGCTGAAGGTCTGGCGTCCCCTGGAGAGTTGTGGATATGAAGTCCATATAGGAGGCTAGAGAAGCTGGAGCCTGATTTTGGAGGTAGATGACATCAGCGGTACTTCCATGCTCCCTTAGGGAGAAGACAAGGCAGATGCATGCTATTCTTTGCCTCCAATCTCTTTATGGCTGGGCTATCCATTGGACAGGAGGGGGATACTCACTTTGAGGGTGAATCTTCCTCCACTCAGTTAGTACTCTCTGCAAAAGCTCTTACAGTCCCAGTGGTATTCATCTTAAGCTATTGGGAATCCTGTCAAGCTGACAATCAATGAAAGCTTTGCCTTTGTGTCCGGTCCTGAGAATTCAGTCATCATCAGATCCTACTCAAAAACTAGTAGAAGAGGCTGTCCAAGGGTTCCAGGTTAAAGCCTTAGTGGGCCCACTGCTGAGTTCAAATAGATGAGCAGATGTAGGAATCAGTGGGGCCCCATGGCTGTCCCATGAGGGGAGAAATGTAAAAATGATATGAAATGCTTTATTTTGATCCTCTAAGCTGAAAATAGAACAGCAGGTTCAATCTTGAGAGGCCAGGGTGAGAAATTAAGGTTCCAATGATAAAAGGAACTCCTTAGCTTGTTTGAAATGTCCTTTGATTATGTAAACTGAATATCTAGGGACAAGTTCTAAGAAGGACTAAGGTTTGGGACCTTGACCAAGTGACTGTCCTCCTCTGTTAGCCGCCATGTTCGCACAAAAAATGCTGTTGTTGAAGCAGGTCACACCTAACTTCTCCATTGCCAGTTTTACGAATTTAGGATTTGGGGCCAGCAGGATGGCTCAGCACATAAAAGTGCTTGCTGCTAAGCGCTATGACCCGAGTTCCATCCCAGAGACCCACACAGTGGAAGGAGATAATCAACTCCCTCAAGTTGTTCTCTGACCTCCATGTGTGACTTGAGTACCTCCCCCACAAGAAATAAATAGATGAAAACATTAAAAAATTTAGATTTGGATTCTCTTTATGAATGGAAGCTGTAACAACGACCTCCCCTACATCCAAACAATTCCTCACTGAGTAATGCTTCCTTCTCTGTAGGTCAAACTCTGTGTCATCACTGTAAAACCGTTATCCAGAAACCAGTTAAGATAAAAATGCCATCAAGGTTTTGGGATAAGCAGCTTCACACCGACTGACCCTGCAAGCTGTCAAAGAAGATTCTAGAAAACATACTTGGGTTCCGTTTGTGTCATGATTTTAAGTGTGATGGACCGTCAAAGTTTTTGAAATTTCACTAAGGCATTTTAAAACGCCAAGTAAACAAGTAGGAACACACTGCAAAAGGTCAGTTTAAAGATATGAGTAGGGGGCTGGAGAGGTGACTCAGAGGCTGAATACTGGGCTGTTCTTGCAGAGGACCTGGGTTTGGTTCCTGGCTCCCATGCAACAGCTAACAACCTTCTGCAACTCCATTTCCAGGGGACGCAACGCCCTCTTCTGGCTTCTGCAGGCACCATGCGCATGCACAGTATGTTTATATAAATGCAGGCAAGAAATTCACACATAGAAAGTAAATAAATCTTTTTTATGCAAGGTGGTTAAGTTTTAGTCAAAAATCACAATTAAAAATCAGCACTTTTATTTTTAAATTTTTCTCCTTCCCTTCCATTATTCCTCTTTCCTAGCTGTCTTTTTTTAAAAAAAAATCTGTTTTTACTGTTTCCCCCTTTCTCATTTTTGCTATGTAATTAAAAACATTCTCATTTCACTTATCTACTGGTTATGAGATCTAACATCACAGCCGGCCATCTTAAGCAGCTCAATTCATTTCTCCAAGTTGCGTTTTCTGCATCTGTAAATTGGTGCAGTCAATAAAAATATCTGCAGGAAGGTTTCTGTATGGGTCAGAAAAGACACATGTGGGAAATACCTACAAACCACAAACAGCTTGCTTATACTGCTGTCATTGTACCTCTGTACCCAGAGCACGACCTTGGCTTCTCAGTTTACCCTTCCCTCCCCCATCCATGCCCAAAAAATGCTTTCCCATCTCCGCTCCGATTTATCATGAGACAGAGACTGGCCTGGGTGAGCTACAGAATCATGCCTGCTTCCTGTTTTCTGGACCTCCGTTTAGTATGCTATAAAGACAGATGTTTTTAAAACCACGTGGAAGTTCTGGGCCAGATGTGCTGATTGTACCATGTGAAAGCATCCGATTGGCTTCTGGGAAAGAAGACAGTGATGCTATCCAATACTACTAGGTACATTGTGCCCCTGCTAGTAGCAGCAGCTCCAGTTCTCGCTAGAGGATTTGCATGTCCACGTCTACAATTCTGTTCATTTACATCTCTGTTACTTGATGGTTAGGAGACCGCATTACATGCCACTGGCCAATAACTGTGTTTTACCACATTCTTGTTTTGGTGGTGGATGGGGATGTCATTGTTTGTCCCTGCCCCTTATAGAATACAAATGGTTGACCATAATTTTTATATCTTCTCTCTATCCAGCATAATTATTTTGTGTTGTTTGTTTGTTTGTCTGAGTTCACTTGTTTGTTTTCTTTTATTTGTTTTTTAAAGACAGGGTTTCTCTTTGTAGCCCTGGCTGTCCTGGAACTAGCTCTGTAGTCCAGGCTAGCTTCGGACTCACAGAGATCTGCCTGCCTCTGCTTCTCAAGTGCTGGGATTAAAGGCATGCGCTGCCACCACCACCCAGCTTCAGCTTAATTCTTAATGTTCTGAAGCAGTGCTTCCCAGACCAGAATAAACACTTGTATGAATAATTCATCTGAGGACCTTATCAAAATGAAGATTGCAATTCAGGAAGTTTAGGGGCACTTAGGATTCTGCCTTTCTCTGAAGCTCTTAAATGATAATTCACACTACTAATCTACAGACCGCACTTAAGTGACAGGCGCCTGAGCGATGATGAGGCAAGGGGTGGTTCCCCTATATTCAGCTTGTTTCTGGCAGTTGGCAAAAACCTGTGCTCACCACATCTAGCTTTGTGATTGTAGATGCATGCACAAAGGAGTCACGGAATGAATCAGAGTTCTCCGTGTCTCCTTAAAGCACCTCCCGCTGGTTCTTATCCAGGTCCTCAGTATGGAATAAAAGTTTCCAATGTTCTCCTCCTGTTCCAGATGTGACCCAGCATCCTTTAGATGCAAAGAGCGAATATCTCTTAAGCTCCTGTAGGACCAGAGTTCTCCTCCCTCTCTGTTGTTGGGGTTCCTTGTGGGGGTGAGGAGGAAAGGAAAGAACTATGAGATAAGGCTCACCATGTCCCTCTCTTGCTGCTATGCCCCCACCACCGTAATGCCAGGATGTACACCTGATACAACCCCCCTCCCGTGTGTGTGTGTGTGTGTGTGTGTGTGTGTTATAAGGTTCTGACTGCCAGGCTGTTTGTTTCTGGGTGGATAGGACCAAATATTTATATGTCCCTATAAATCTCTGTCTACTTAATCTGTGCTCATAATTAATCTAGAAGGTGACTCTTGTCAAGTTTGGAATAGTGTTCAGGTTTCAATTAGTTCTATAACTGATTGGCTTTGGAATGTTTACCAGTTGCAGTATTTATAATAATAGTAATTACAGCAACAGCTAAGGTTTCCAAGGTCCTCACTGCATGCTTGGCATTGTTCCCACCCTGCAGGTGTCCTAATGCTCATGACCACCTTACATGATGGGTCCTATTGTGGTCTTCAAACTACAGAGGCTCAAAGGAGCCTGGAATGTTTGCAGGTGGTTCGGTCTGTTTTTACATCACTCTAATAAAGTATCTGAAACTTGAGCAAGTGATAAAGAAAACAAATGCCTTTGGCCCACAGAGGTCCAGGTCAGAGATGTAGCATCTTCCGGGCTTCTGGTGAGGAACTTTTGATACAACAACTCATGGTGGGAAAGCAGAAGAGAAGAAGGGAGGGTGAGGGCAAGTATGTTTTTAAGAGACTGAAGGGAGGTCCATGATCACTTTCTAAAAATTCACATTTATGGTAAATTATCCAGTCCTTTCAGCTCAAACTCGCTACTATGAGAATATCCTTAAAAGACCAGCACCTCCTGGTGATGTTTTATTGTGAATCAAGTCATATTCAACTCTGACAATGGGATTTTTTGATTACCCTACATGTATTAATAAGGATCATAAATTGTGCTCTTGTTTTCTTTAGTCTGCACACAATGTCTATACATCATTCTGGGCCCAGACCAGGAGCTATTGAGCTGCTCTGCTTATGAATCTTTACAATGAAAGAAAATATGCATTCCTGGGCATTTTGAAACTGCATGGAAAAGTCAAGAGAAAGTTCCACTAACACTCATTCCAGGCTTTCCTCCAAATCTGACAAGTCATGATCAGGCTGGGCCCCGGCTGTATCGCCTTTCTGCTCTCCTTTGTTCCAGGTTCGCCTTCCTTAATCCACCCAACACATGGCATGCTGGGTAATCAGTATGAACCACATGTTAACAGCTCCCACGCACTAATGATTTTTCAGTGACCACCTATTGTTACACAGAAAGTAGACACTTCCGTCTACAAAAGCCCCACCCAGCCCAGCTCCTGCCTATACCTTCATTTTATTTCCATCTCCCTTCATTGTATTTGTCAGAGCTCTTCAGATAAGCAATGAACAGGTGTTTGTGCACATGTGTCTACACGTGTGTCCATCATGCATATAAGGAGTCTCTTTACCAGATGTTGTCTCACAGTTATGTTGGATGGCAAGTCAAACATCTGTAGTGTGGGCCACTTCCCTTAAGAACCAGGGAATAATTGATGTTACCATTCAAAGGCCATCTGCCATAGTACCAGCACTGGTCAATGTTGCAGATGAATTTTAAAGGCACTGAGAATTCTCTTTAGTTTGGGAGAGGTGGACTTTTTATTCCATTCAGATCATCAAGGCAGTGGAGGAGACTCACTGTTACTCAAAGCACATTTTCTGTGATGTTCTCATCCAAAAACTATCCTCAACAAAATGCAAATGCCCAGAATCCTGTTTGAACAAATGTCTGGGCTCCCTGTAGTTTAGACAAGCTGACACATAAAATTATCCATCCTACTCTCGAAAAATCATAGCCAAGCCTGTCTCTGTATCAGCCTCTCTCTTGCCTTTTCTCCCACTTGGAGTGAAAACTCCTTCTTTGAAGAGTTTTGAAGATTTAAATCACTTCAGTGCCTAGAAGCATGAGTGCTTCCTGAGAGTGGCCCCAAAATGCACATTTCAAAGTCGACCATTCAAGTAATTAATCTGTCCAAGTAAGATCAGATATTTAGACCTGAGAACGCAAGAGGTCACTTATATCGTGTGATTTTGGAAGCTCAATGAAATCCAGTCTTACCCAAAAGTCATCCCTCTGAATAACCAGAAGAACATCCTTATCTGTTGCCCTAAATCTGTATGTTTCCAGTCTCCTTTGATTTGATAACATGCATTGGGACCAGTGATTCTTTCTAAGCACATATGTTACCTACATATGTCTCTATTTATGCCATATTATTATTATTTTGACTCCAACTAATGTGCTAGGGGATACTTTGGAATGCCATTCTGAAAGACCTAGATCCCAGTTCTGAATAAATAATCCAGAGAATTTCAGAGGTAGACGAGACCATGCAGATCACAATCCACATACCTCTTTAAGTGAAAAAGCCAAGGCCCACCAGGGAGAAGTACCTTGTGCAAAGACAGACAGCCACCAAGGAAAGCATTTAGTACAAGCATTGGTTCTCTGTAGTCCAGTGATCTTCACAGAATTGTAGCAGAAGAGATCTACCCCTTGTTATTATCGTGACAGGTTTGAGCAAGGCAATGTTACAAGTGGTTTTCTGAAAGGAGAGTATGTATGTTTCATCTATCTATCTATCTATCTATCTATCTATCTATCTATCTATCTATCTATCTATGGAGAGTGTGTGCATATAACAAGATGAATTATTGTGGAGTTTGGGAAGAAAGAATGTAATTTTTCTTTCTCTCAAGTCCAACAGCAACACATTAGTCAATCCGAGATACTAAGAAATAAATGCATTAAAAATGCCTTTATTATTGATAATCTGATGGGATAATACTATCTCAAATGTGTAACCACAAAGCTTTCCAGTAAACTATTCTTCAACTATTGCCTCAAAGAAAGGCAATCCATTGTCAAAGGAGTTTTAGCCTAAAGAGCAGAAATAAATATTCAAGATCCCTCACTAATGGTGCGAACAAGAGGTAGGACAAAAAGAGAGTAAAATCTCTGCTACTTGTATTCTTTGAAAAGTAAAATCTCTCAAACTTCAAGTGTGAACCAGTGTTTTCCAAGTCTTTGTCTTCTCGCACTGTCCAGTGAGTTACTTTTCATCTTTGAGAGGAGAGGAGAGCTTAGGGTCCTGTAAGAATCACACTGACCACTGCCCAAATCACTTCAGAGGAGGAAGGAGGGCAGAGTACTTGCATAAGGACAGCATGTTGTCACCCAGGTGGTAAGAGCAGATCTTTGGAATAATTGTTGGGAAGCTTGTCTGACCTTGAGTGCAGAACTTTCCCCAACCAGGTCCACTTTCTGAGTGGAGAAGGCATCCTCCAGCTAGACCATCTTCTGACTTTATTGCACATGCCTTGGAGCATATTTTATTATGACTCCCTAGAATTTCAAATGACCACATTTAATGCCTACAGTTTAGCTATTTGTCCATATTGTCATGAAGGGAAGCATTGCAGCACAGGCAGACAGGGTGCTGGAGAAGGAGCTGAGAGTTCTATATCTTAATCCACAGGGAACAGAAGGAGATTGCCATACTAGGCCTAACTTGAGCATATGAGACATCAAAGTCCACCTCCACAATGACACACTTCCTCTAATAAGGCCACACCTACTAATAGTGCCACTCCCTATGGACCAAGTATTTAAACACACTACAGAAGACATAGACTATAGATACAGACTAGTGGTCTATGGGGGCCATTCCTATTCAAACCACCACCACGCCTAAGCTATACACAATTTTCTAGGTATTTATTCAGATAAGGTCAGAATAAAACAGGAGACAGATTCCTACATCTACCTTTTAGTCAACCATGTTTTCAATCTACTGAACCTATTTTCCAGACAACAATTTTTTCAATCTGCTGATTTTCCTGAAGTCTCAGCATATATTAAACCTGGATGGTAGGTAAAACTAAAGTTGAGAGATTTTTCCAAACCTTGTGAAAGATTGGTTTCCTAGATTCTATGAGTCTTGTGCTACAGATGTGTGCATTTTAGAGCAGGGAGCCACAATTTTTGTTAGATTTTTTTAAAGGGTTCATAGTCTGAGAAACTGGAAACTCTTTTAAATCATAATTGTAGTTGAAGTGATTTGTGCAAAATAATTTTGAAAGATTAATTAAAGATGGAAATTGTCTTAAAATGACATAAATGTTGCAGATATTTTATAGAATCAAAATTTTGTCTTTTTTGATGACGGGGTAAGACTTTTTTCCCCTGTATGTTTCTGTTAGCTAATTGATAGTTTGTGTTTGCCTTATAATAAGTATACCCTTAAGAGAATCAATTAATAATTCCAGATTCAAGCAGGACCTGAGTTGTGGGCTCTAGTTCTGACTACTTCATAGGCTGAGACAGAGACAGGAGGGTCACAGGTTCAAGGCCTCCCTGGGCTGCAGAGTGAGTTCAAGACTCTCCATAGCTTCTCTAAATAAAAAGTAGAGGTGGGGGGCTAGTGATTTAGTTCAGTGCAAGACCCTGGGGTTCAAACCACAGTACTTCCAAAAACCACAAAAACAGCTCCATACTCAAATTGTTACAAATAAAAGAATCTGAAGACACCAGAGAAGCAATAAGAATTCAGAGTTCCAGATTTTTATAATTTTCTAGTGAACACTTATGATTGTCAGGCTCACACTTAATAACACTTATTAAATGACTTGCCTTTGTCTTGTCTTTAGAAAGTGTTCAGCTTAGTTGAATCAACAATTCCAGCCCTATTTTATCGACTTAAGTAAAGTTGAATTAAATAATTTCGCCAATATTATTGGAGTCCACAAAAGAGCCCTTCATACACAACATCCTCACCCCACCAATGTTCTGCATAAGTTGACAATAAATAATAGCTAGCAGTGAAGCCAGAGCACCCCTTCATAGTGAAAGGGGCTTTGGTCTAGGTTTTTACTTTTGGACTTCATCCAACTTGATGGTGCAACTAAAAGTGAGGCCACGACTTGACCACTTGATCACAAGAAGATCTGGGCTTACACTGGCCTTCCCAGGGACCAAGGGGTTGACGGACCAGAACACAGAACGCTCAATGTAGGAAGAGAAACCAACCTTTTGGGGTATTCTTCACAACTTTATCATTTGTAAATTACTCCCTCACCCCAGGGGTAGAATGAATGGAGGGGACGGAAGGATTTGGGCTGTGCTTTTGGGAAAACCCCATATTGTAGACTCAAGAGCAAAGGAATTTCCCTCTAACGGTACCATGGACAAATAGTTTCATCAGGTTCAGGAGTAAACCTGCCTGGCCTGGGTTGGCACATGATTAATAGCTGGCGGAAGTACACAGCTCTACTGCAGAATGGTGTCCTAGCTGAGTGTCTGCAGTCAGCATGTTTTCCAGAGGCGATGATGAGACTCATTTAATCCTCCAGCCTTGTAGAAATCAGTTAGGAGGATTTTATAGTCAGTAATATCCATTATACACAAGCAAGCCTTGTCCTGCCTGTAAGAAGTCAAACACTAGAAATGTTTAATCTTCTTTTTCACCTAGCTTCATTTCAAAATATGATTTTCATGTATCACTAAGTTTTCATGGACATTGGGGAATGCCCTTGCTGCAGGCAAAGCTGAAAACTTGCTCATCTAAAAACTCTAGAGTTTTCAGGTTGCTTTATGACAATGCAAAGACATTTTTATATTATGAAATTATTGATAACAGAAGTGCAAAGCTGTTCATATAAAGTTTATATAAGTCAAGGCAACTCTAGCTGGATAAGGGTGAGTATCCTTCACAACGATTAAAAACTAAGGAAATATGTTGACACCTCCAAAAAATTCTTTGCCAAAAAATTTAGCTTAAGTAAACTTAATAAGACATAGATATTTGCTTTAAATATTTTTCTCTACATGGGTCACTCACAAGGTTTTAAGTATGACCTGGGTTTGAGACTACTTAAGAAAAGGTCTAATTGACTTTGTTTGGATAGTCCTCAAAAGGGAGCAAAGTAATTATTCAGAAATGTCATTCTTACTTTAAATATTTCAACCCCCAAGATAGAAGCATGCATATGCATCATAAAGACTTATCAAATATGTGCTCATCCTTACCCTAGGAGAAGCTGTGGTAAATGTTCACTGAACTATCTCTATTCCTTTCCAAGAAGTGGGGGATCCCTCCCAGTCTTCTTTGTGAGGTAGAGAAGGCTTCTTGTTTAGAACCCACCACCACCCTCTCTCCCTCCCTTCTCCTTGCCCCCATCACTACAGCTTCACAGAATGTTGTGACTGGAGAAAGCTTCTGTGCATCTAAAGAGAGATTCATGAAGTAACTTCACAACTACAAGTCTGAATGATATTAAAAGCATATTTCTAAGAAAAGTCTGGGAAGCCAAGGTGGGGATCAGAATACAAAGTATTCACACTGTGACTTATATGCTTACACATACAGATGTTATCTTGGCTTTGCAAAGTCAAATCTGGTGTGTAGGGTAGATGAGATTGGATCTATACAGCAGAGAGGGCTATTGCTCTTTTTGGATGTAAGAGAAGCTGTGCTGTTACCCCCATTACTCATCTCAGTACTGCTGCACGGGATCTAATACTGCGTCTCAAACCATTAGTCACCAG
>CABHPQ010165172.1:7615-30862 GCA_902168405.1 Peromyscus aztecus | reverse complement strand
TCCACCCAGCTCCTGCAGCCGCTCAGACCCAAGTAAACACAGAGAGACTTATATCACTTATAAACTGTATGGCCGTGGCAGGCTTCTTGCTATCTAGTTCTTATATCTTAAATTAACCCATTTCTATAAATCTTGCCACGTGGCTCATGGCTCACTGGTATCTTTACATCTTACTTCTCGTGGCAGTGGCGGCTGGCAGTGTGTCCTGACTCAGCCTTCCACTTCCCAGAATTCTCCTCTCTGCTTATCCCACCTATACTATACTTCCTGCCTCGCTATTGGCCAATCAGCATTTTATCAATCAATCAATCAATCAATCATAACAACACATTTTCACAACATGCAAAAAAACATCCACAACACTACTCTCATTATTAAATACTACCCCGTTGTACGACTAACAATGACCATGTATCCATTCTACTACTGACCACCATGTGGTCTGTTTCCAGTTTGGGGTTACTATGAGTAAATCGTTGTGTAGACATATGTCTTAAACTGTCTTATGGAAAATATCTAAAATTCAAATTGCTAAATCAGATGATAGTTGTAATTGAACCTTATAGGTATCAATGAATTGTTCTTTCAAAGGGACCACATCCTTTTACACTCTTGCCATGGGGTGGGATTTTCAGTTATTTTACATTCTTGACAGGCTTGAGTATTTTTGAGCCTTTTTGGAAGTTGTTACACTGGCGGTTTTCAGTGTTTGTGGATATAATACAGGGCAACTACAAAATAAAGGACTGAAGGCAGGGAGACAAGAGATGGTCAGCCTGGGTTAAAACATTTTAAAAAAATCCTTAAAAATAGAATAAATAGTTAAAAATAAATCGATGAATTCAATTAAAAATAAGCAGATACAAATTTTAAACGGACCACAGAAAAGTAAAGAAAATGAACCATGAATTAACAACATGTTGTCTTCGAGAAACTTGTGTGAGTTATACTGTATCTGGGTTAAAAATAAAGGATGAGGAAAGGGAGATGTATTTTGTCCTCTTCCTGAACAAATAGAATTGCACGCTGACAAATAATACATAAAAGCTCTGGCTTTTCTATGACTAAAATGTATCACAATGTCAAAAATGGTGAATATGATAATAAGGAACAGAACACACTTGGGGGACATGGTGGGGGGCAGTAATGTTTCCTAAAATGCATGTGTTTTTTTAAAGTATGTTAGTAAAAATGTTTAATATATTTGTGTCTATCCCATAAATTAATTTTCTTTGCTTTATTTCAGCAAAATCACTGTTATATTATGAAAAATTTCACATAATTTATTATCTTAGACTAGAGACTACTTAAAAGATTATGGCATAAAAATTGAACAAAATGCTGGGTGATGGTGTCACACACTTTTAATCCCAGCACATGAGAGGCAGAGGCAGAGGCAGAGGCAGAGGCAGAGGCAGAGGCAGAGGCAGAGGCAGAGGCAGAGGCAGGCAGATCTCTGTGAGTTCAAGGCCAGCCTGATCTATGAAGTGAGTTCCAGGACAGCCAGGGCTGTTACACAGAGAAACCCTGTCTTGTCAGGAAAAGAAATGAATAAAATTTGAAATATCTATATCAAAAGCATTAAGTAAGTGTAAAAATATTTAAATTTAAATTGTTTTAAATATTTACATATATTTCTATTAAAACTCTGAAGTTGTTTATTGAAAGACCAAATTATTGCAATGATCAAAATGATTCCAAGTTGATATTTCTATTTAATATTTTAAAAATTTCCTGCAACCTTAGCGAACGTTTTTATATTGAACTGCTATTTGTAGTTGAGTGTTCACTGTCTATCTAGTCACCAAGATAAAGAATTGGGATCACTCACTAAACACTGTGCAATGTGGTTGAGAGGTCATGTGTCACACCTATAAATAAAACTCTAAGTTTTGTATCTTTAAGACTAACAAATTAGATATAAAGGTAAGTGAGAAAATGAATGTTTGGCCTTGCAGGAATCAATACTTGGTTAGGCAGGAATCTATTGCTTTGTCTCGTGGTCTATTGATTGGCCTGTCCTTGCTTGGCGACTTCCTTCTTTTCTTTTATCACAGACATGCTTGGGAGCAGATAATGCACCATGAGCATTTGTTTATAAAACTTTATTCTATATTATTTTTATTATCATCATTATTAATTTTATTAATCTTATTGTTTTTACCATTTTATTATTTTTATTATTATTTAGCATACATTGGTGTTTTGTCTTCATGTATGTCTGTGTACCACACATATGCCTGGTACCTGTGGAGGCCTGAAGAAGGCACCAGATCCTCTGGAACTGGAGTTACATTTGTTTGTGAGCCACTGTATGTGTCCTAGGAACTGAATTTGAGTCTTCTGCAGTAGCTCTTAACCTCTGAGCTATCTCTCCAACACTCTACCCTTGAAATGCCCTTACAGACACACCCAAAGGTGTAGCTCTTAGGTCAATGGTTCTCAATATATGGATTGTGACTCACGGGGGTGGGGGACTGGAGAAGTGATGGGTAGTGTTGAAAGAGCATTTCACAGGGGTCTGTGACATCCTGCATATCAGATATTTACATTACAATTCACAGCAGCAGCAACATTACAGTTATGAGGTAGCAACGAAAATATATTTTTTTTCTTTTTTTGGGTTTTTGAAAGAGGATTTCCCTGTGTAGCTCTGGCTGTCCAGGAATTCACTCTGTAGATCAGGCTGGTCTTGAACTCACAGAGATCCTCCTGCCTCTACTCCCTGAGTACTGGGATTAAGGGCATGCACTACCACCGTCAGGCTAGCAACAAAAATAAATTTGTGGTTGGGGGTTACCACAACATGAGGAACTGTATTAAAGGGTCGCAGCATTAGGAAGGTTGAGAACCACTGTCCTAGGTGGTTCTAAATCCAGTCCAGTTGACAATGGAAATTAAACCTATACGGTACACATGCAATTTTTACCCTAAATAATTTTCCAAGTGAGGTTGCTTGACTTCTTCTGTGTGGAACCTGCAGAGTCAGAAGGCTGACAGCATTTTGGAAAAACCGAGTTAATCCACAAGCTGCTGGAAACTGTGGTTTTCATCTGGAGACCTATGCTCATTTCTGTGCTGGCCACTCAATGTGGATTTTTTAGATTTTTTTTCCTTTCTCCAAAACATCACTTACACGGGTATTTCGGTCACCAGATGCTTTTAACATTTGCGAGGATAAAAACAAAAGAAGGTCGGATTCATCCTTCACTCTTCCTGCAATCCTGTAACTTTCCACTAGGGGGAGGTTTCCTCACTTTTCATGATGCTAAGTCCTCTATTTACTGTGGGCTCCCCTCCTTCAAGTTCCTTCTCACAGCACCAGCTGATAATTCCAAAATTTCTCAAGAATTCATTTTGCTTAAACATTTTCCGTGTTTCCTTGCTTAAGCCATTTTGAACTTAAAAGACAAATACTTTGATGTTTCCAAAGGGGCATGCCTGCTCAGGTTTCCACAAGAGGGAAAGATAAACTGGTTGAAGACAGAGAACACCATTTCATCTGGTTTTGCCTGTTTTGCTTGTGGGCAGGTGCAGTAAGCCTCATTATCAAGCCAAACCCTGCTGCATTCACAGTTCTCGAGTAACAGGAAGGCTTTAGGTTGTGGGAAATGTCTACCTTCCAAAAGTTAAGATGAAATGGCCAGTGTTATTTAAGGCAGAGTGGTTGAGAGCACAGCACTCACACTGACCCCACGGTGTCTTTTCCACACTGCCTCCTTCCACTCTTGAGCTCTGTCAGAGTGATGCCAGCTATATCTTAGAGGAGCCTGACAAAGAGTCTAGCAACCATTGCTCCTGCAGCATATGCTCAATGAATAAGACTTGCTTGGTTGTTTATACTGCGTAGGAATTCAAAGAACCCGAGGAGAGAACTATACCTCCACAGGGCAATATAGCCTTCAGAAATGCCTTTGTGCACATGTGTGTTTGTGCGGGAGTGCACATACGTGTTGGTAACATGCATGGGTGTATCTGAGTGTGAAGATATTCACCTTTTGTTTGAGACAGGGCCTGTCACTGGCCTGCAGCTTCACCAGGTAGTCTAGACTCCTTGGTCAATGAGTTCCAGGGATCAACTTGCCTGTGCCTTACACCTCACTGTTGATAGGGTTACACACCACCGTACCCAGCATTTTAAGAGTTCTGGGGTTTGGACTTAGGTCCCAATGTTTGCAAGACTGGAGTTTTACTGACAGCCATCTCCCCAGCTCCTAGACTTTTCTTTTAGGAACTTTAGTTGAAATAACAGTGAACTTGAGCTATGTTAGCTTAAACAAGTAGGGATTTCTTTACTCTTTCAAAGTATGATTGGACACTGCCAATTCAGGCCTGATTCAGTGCTCAACAATGTCCTGAAAAGACTCCAGGCCCTTCCCATCCTTCTCATTTGTTTTGCTTAGTGTACACTTTTCTTCTAAAGACATTTTATTTTTAATGTGCTGTTGCATCAGTGCCTGAAGAGGCCAGATGTGTTGGATCACCTTAGAGCTGGAGTTACAGATAGTCATGAGCCACCTGGCATGGGTGCTGGGAAGAGAACTTAGCTCCTCTGCAAGAACAGCAAGCCCTCACTACTGCTGACCCATCTCTGCAGGCTTTCAGTCTCAGGCTGTCGGATTCATGGTCACAGGATGGCTGCTGTACCAAGTCTCACAACCCCATTCCAGATTGAGAGAAAACAGAAGATCAAAATGGCCAGAAGCTTTCTCCAGCTTAAGGATTTGCTTTTCCTTTTGGGGAAGGAGGCCTTCTCAGGGCCTTCTGCTCGAGTCTCAGCAGCTAGAACTATGTCACACGGTCACTGTTGGACACAGAGAAAGCTGAAAGCAAGGCAATTAGTTTTCTGCCTAGAAGGAAAGATTCTGAGGAAAAGGACAGGAAACGGATATTGACAAACCTTTATGCTCATCACAAAGAGTTGGTATAATTCAGGGTACAGACAAGGCCAGCTCTGTAGAAGGGTTGCCTCCCTTTCCTATCCCAGGAGCCTAGGCAAACCAAGGTTCTGGATCCAGACAAATGCATGAGTGGGAAAGGGAAAGGCAGGTTACCCCTTTCTACTTCTGTTTCCTTTTTTGTTTTTGAGGCAAAGTCTAGCTGTGTAAACCAGGATGAGTTCAAAGTTGCAATCCTCCTGTCTCAGCTTCCCAAGTCCTGGATTTCACTAACACTTACTGAGTGAGCCAGGAACAGGGACTCAAGTCATTAATCACAGCACTCCTGAGGCAGAGGAAGGTGGATTTCTATGAGTTCAAGGGCAACCTGCTCTACATAGTGAGTTTCAGGACACCCAGAGCAGAGTAAAACCTTATTCCAAAAACAACACAGCACAACCTACTTACTGAATGACTGTTCAGCAACTGAGAATGCACAGCTGGATAATGCTGATGCGACAGCCTCTGTGTTTAAAGGTGGAGGAACGTAGGGCTTGTCACACTGTATTAATTGACATCTGTTAAAGCTTGGTCTTAGTTACTTTTCCAATTGCTGTGACCAAATACCTGACTACAAGGGACTAGGGAGGGTTTGTCTGGGACCACATCTTTACAAACAAAACAATTCTGAGGAGGACCAAGGTCAGCTTGAGGAAAGTAGGTTTGGGTTTGGCTCATCTGAGCTGAGTATGAGGCTCTTGCAGAACATTTGCACAGCATGTGCGTAGGAGGCATCCTGGAGTCTGGAGCATTGCAGCCTGAAGTGCTGGAGACACAGTTTGAGTGGTTAGAGCATTTGCTTAGTCTGTGAGGTCCTGGGTTCAATGCCCAGTACCACAAAAAGGAAAAAAAATTACAAGTATTATCTGGGCAGAAGATGCTGGTGTTTCACCTGCAAATAAATAATGTCTGTAGACTCTAAAACCATGTGGGCAGACCTTGTTCAGCCGAGCACCACAGACTGCACAGCCCCAAGTTGCAATGTTGAAGCACATCTTGTGAAAATTTTTTCAAGTGAGTGTATTAACTCTCAGTAAAGCAACCATGAAATCAGTCCACATAAACTCTACAAATCAGTTTTTAAATTGTTGTACATTTATTATTTTTTATAAGTATTCCTTTTTTAAAAAGATTTATTTATTTATTATGTACACAGAAGAGGGCACCAGATCTCATTACAGATGGCTGTGAGCCACCATGTGGTTGCTGGGAATTGAACTCAGGACCTCTGGAAGAGCAGCCAGTGCTCTTAACCTCTGAGCCATCTCTCCAGCCCCTAAGTTTTTTGTTTTTTTTTTTTTTTTTGGTTTTTCGAGACAGGGTTTCTCTATGTAGCTTTGCGCCTCTCCTGGAGCTCACTTGGTAGCCCAGGCTGGCCTCGAACTCACAGAGATCCGCCTGGCTCTGCCTCCCGAGTGCTGGGATTAAAGGCGTACACCACCACCGCCCGGCTTAAGTATTCCTTTGGAGATAGATATTCATATCTTTTTTTTTTTTTTAAGATTTATTTAATCACATATACATTGTTCTGCATGTAGGAATATCTGCACGCCAGAAGAGGGCACCAGATCTCATTATTGATGGCTGTGAGCCACCATGTGGTTGCTGGGAATTGAACTAAGGACCTCTGGAAGAGCAGCCAGTGCTCTTAACTGCTGAGCCATCTCTCCAGCCCCAGATGTTCACATCTTATTCTATACATATATAACACTCTCAGGAATACAAATCAAATTTTAGAAAGTACTTTTTTTTTTTTTAAAGTAAGACTGGGGGGTTGTCATTCAGAGTAGCTAGTGTGAAAGGCAAGCTGTGAGCTGGTCTTCACAGTCTGCCTCTTGGTGTTCCCACCCATAGCATTCTCATGTCATGAGCAGTACCAAAGATAGACCCACGGAGAGAGGACCACAGGCTTTCTGCCGCCGGCCCTGTGAGGGCACCAGATTGGATGCAGATGGCCCAGTCTTAGTGGATCCTTCAGCTGTCTGTGGCCCTGGCTGACTCCTGAGTTGTGAGAGACTCTGAGCAGAACGGCCAGGCCAAATGCCCCCTGATCCTGACTCATATTCATTGCTAGGGAATAAATGAAAATCACTTTAAGCCTCCAGGTGGCTTGTATAACTGGAGATAACTAAACAACAATATTTACTGTTTTGAAATATAAGTATATGCCTCTTCACAAAAATCAGCTTCTTGTATCTGTTTCAATGCTGGTTTCACACAGATACTCCCCTGCCTCTGCCCCTGGAGTGCTGTGATTGCCGCCACACCCAGTTTCAAATATTTCACTTTCCATAGAAATGACCTTTGATTTTATAACCTTGCTTTGAGATAGTAAACCGTAAACAGGTTTTACATAATTTTTAATTTTGAGAAGCTTTATTTTTTTTGTATAGAGGAATAATTAAATATCTGAGCATCTCACCTCAGAAGTCATCGTACTTTGAAGTAATCTTGCAGAGAGCAACAAGCTGATGAATCTCAACGCCTGCTGACATTTTGTTCTTATTATCATTTCATAAATAAATGATTGCTGTAGCACAACTAGTCTGCCATTGCTTAGTCACTTCTGATTAAGTTCCATATGTTAGTTATGTCTGTGAATTATTCATGGTAAATAATGATTATTCCACCCTGGCTTGGCCAGAAGCAATGCTCTTCTTGTTAAGTGAATGAGAACACACGGCCTCAGACTCATTCTGTGAAATTATTTTCATTCTAGCTCTTCTAGGGTTACTAAGAATTTCTATGTCCCACCTTTTCTTAGCGCATATGTAAACTTACAGCTGGCTAAGCCCAGCTCTCAGGGTTGCTGTTGGGAACGGATGGGAGGCAAACTTTTCAATTAATGCTTGGATCTGGTACCAACCATTCCGTTACCTTCAGAAATTTATTCAGGTTTACTTTATGCCCTCACACGTTTGAAAAATGAGAATGATTAATAAGTTCTCATGACAAATTAATGATTTCATTCGTTATATACTGTGCTGGCTAGTTTTTGGTCAACTTGACACAAGCTAGAGTTATTTGAGAAGAGGGAATCTCAATTGAGAAAATTCCCCCCCCCCCC
This sequence comes from Peromyscus aztecus, assembly GCA_902168405.1. Classification (NCBI taxonomy): domain Eukaryota; kingdom Metazoa; phylum Chordata; class Mammalia; order Rodentia; family Cricetidae; genus Peromyscus; species Peromyscus aztecus. The sequence continues at coordinate 22,858 of CABHPQ010165172.1, read as the reverse complement.
CACCAGATTGGCCTGTGGGCAAACCTGTGAGGTGTCTTCTTGAGTGATGATGGATGTGTGTGTGTTGGGGGTGGTATTTTCTAGTTCACTGTAGGTGGTATCACCCCTGGGCTGGTGGTCTTTGGTGCTGTAAAAAAAACCAGGCTGAGCCAACCACGAGGAGCAAGCCATAAAGCAATATTCTTCCATGGCGTCTGCATCAGATCCTGCTTGTAGGTTCCTGCCCTGAACCCTTACGATGATGGAATGTGATGTGTAAATGTAAGATGAAATGAACTCTTTCTGCCCCAAGTCGCTCTGGGTCCTGGTGCTTTATCTTAACAAGAGAAGAGTCACTTGGACACATACTGACATTTCGACTTCCCAAACCTTTCATTCAACTTGTTGTCATTTTGAGACAGGGCCTCATGTAACTGAGGCTGGCTTGGCACTTCGGATCCTCTTGCCTCCACCACCCAAATTCTGGGGTTACAGGTGCGCACCTCTTCCCTGTCTTACAATTGCTTTAAAAATCCTGCCTCTGTGTGCAGTCATGAAGACTGCTGTCTGGAAAGGAAATTCTTTATCTTTTTTGCATGCGTGTTTGCATGTATGTGAGATCTTTCCATACAGAGAAAGAGACACACATGTGTGCCTGCATACATGGTTCCAATAATCTGACTGAGACCAAGTGAGAAATGCCATTGCTGCCTACAAATGCGGCTCCATTTCATGCCCGGCCCTTGCTGCATTCCAGACACAGCTGGCCCAAACCTTAACCTTCCAAGGGTGGTCACCTCACCTTTGAGGGTTGGAGAAAATAAGCACCCAACATGCATCATAACGCTGTTGATCGACAGGTTCTTACTCTGTGTGTTTAGCGAGGAGCTCAGGAGGCTTTATAGTGGAATAAACATGGCTCATATACACAGCTTCTGCATTTTGTAGTGATCATGGGGCATGTGTGAGACTCAGTTCTGACACCCTGCCTCACCAGAACCTAGCCCTTCTAGTTGCAGGAAGCACTTCTGGGGATTTTCTAAGCCCCCTAACACCTGAACCATGTCACCTTGAAATTCTGTAAAAACCACATGTGGACCTAAGACTTAGATTTCAGGAACCATTTCTTTTAAATTTTTTATTTTATGTATATGGTTGTTTTGCCTGCATGCATGTCTATTTATCATATGCTTGTTCAGTGCCTTTGGAGGCCAGAGAGGGTGTCAGGTCTCTGGAATTGGCATTATGGAATGGTTGTAAACCACAATATAGGTGCTAGAATTGAAACTGGGTCCTCTGGAAGTGTAGCTAAGTGCTCTTAACCACTGAATCATCTCTCCAACCTCAGGGGTCATTTCTTGTAATGCTGTTGGTACCACTTGGCTATATTGTTCTAATGATTGTATTTTATAAAAATGACCAGTCACTGCATATTGAAAATTATATTTCACCTGCTTCATGATGACCTGCTTAAGACCCAAGCAGTGTCATCTTCTCCATGACCAGACCCAGAGCTGCCCAGCACAGCTGGCGTGGCAGAATATACTGGGCTCTTCCTCCCACTTCCCATTTTGCCATGACTCATCAACTCCTCTCACACTGGGTTCAGAACAACGACTCTGTTCTCCTGGTTTACTGCTGGTTTGTGTGTGTGTGTGTGTGTGTGTGTGTGTGTGTATGCTTTCACACGCACATGTGTATATTTCTGGCAATGGCCTTGAATATGTTAGGCAAGCATTGTACCACTGAGCTACTTTCCCAGTCCACTGCTGCATTTTTGAGGTAAGCATAGGGCATCTGAGGAGATAAGGATGACTCTCTATACATGGCTCCAAGGAGAATGACATCTGGGACCCCATCAACTGGCTGACTGTATACAGCTTTCTGGGTCCTACAGTATAGGACAGAGCTGACAGCAAGCCTAAAATGCTGTCCTTGGAAAGATCTGCTGCTTAGAAAAGATTGCAGGAAGGTTTTCATCACTGCCTGGGAGTGGCCGTGTCTGCCTAAGCTGTTCACACAGCAGTGCAGTTCATGCCACAGAGTTTGAATGTGAAATGTGCATAACGGGTCATGTGTCTCAACACTTGGGCCCTGGATGTTGATGTTGTTTGGAAACTTGTGGAACTTTTTGGACATGTGGCCTGGATGACTGACTTGGGTTCTTCGGGATGATGTCTGAGGGTTATAGGTAGGCTCCACTTGCAGTCCAGACTCTCTGCTTCCTGAAAGTTCCTGGAATGAAGCCAGCAGCCTTACACTCCCACTATCATACTATGTGTATTGGTCAGGGTTTCTATTGCTGTGAAGAGACACCATGACCACGGCAACTCCTATAAAGAAAACATTCAATTAAGGTGGCTTACAGTTCAGAGGTTCGGTCCATTATGGTCATGAAGAGGAGCATGGCAGTGTGCAGGCAGACGTGGTGCTGGAGCTGAGACTCCTACGTCTTGACTCAGAGGCAACAGGAAGTTGACTGACTGTCACACGGAGGGAAACTTGAGAAAAGAGACCTCAAAGCCCATCCCCACAGTGATACACTTCCTCCAACAAGGCCACACCTTCTAATAGTGCCACTCCCTTTGAGCACCATTTTTTTTCAAACCACCACATCATGCCTTCCCCACTACGATAGATGATAACCCTTGAGCCATGTGCCACATGAAACCCTTATGGCCTTACATTGCGTTGGTCAGGTTTTCTGTCACAGTGACAAGAGAAGGGACAAATGCCAGCCACTGATGCTGCAGGTGGCGTCTGATAAACTGGACATTGCCGCTCTGGGCCTTTGGGATGGTTTCCAGGAAGAATACGGAGGCCCTAGAACGCTGTAAACAATGTTTTGAGGGAATGGCTTTCTGAAGGCATTCAGCCTATGGCATGTCAGCAGAGCAGTGTGAAAAAACCAACACACTGCCTAATTCTGAGTCTTTTATACTATGAAGATGTTTGTAGCATGAATCTTAAAGTTTTATTAATAAAATCAAACCTCAGCCAGGTATTGGGGTGAACACTGGAAGGTCAGAGAGACAGAATAAGCCACAGCTATCTCACCTCTCCGGATCCTCAGCTGGTCTTGTTTCCTCAGACTGGAGGCCTCTGAGTCCTAATCCAGAATGACTCTCAGCTGAACTGCTGCTAGAAGCCTGAATGCTTAACCAGGCCCAAATGCTTCTCCAGGGCAAATGCCTCTCCAGGGCAAATGCCTCTAGTTTCTGGTCCTCACGCCTTATATACCTTTCTCCTTTCTACCACCACTCCCTGGGATTAAAGGTGTGGGTCACCACGCCTGGCCGTTTCCAATGTGGCCTTGAACTCACAGAGATCCAGAGGGATTGCTGTCTCTGGAATGCTAGGATTAAAGGCGTATGCTACCACTGCCTATCCTCATGTTTAATATTGTGGCTGTCCTGTTCTCTGATCCCAGATAAGTTTATTAGCATACACAATATTTTGGGGAACACAATACCACCACAGATGTTTGATGTTTTTCCACTTCTAGAAGACAGACAAGCATTTCAAAATTTCTCCAGTACCCACTTCGCATTTGTCTATGCAAGTTGACTTAACATTTCCATAGGATTTTGTTCTTGTATACAGATTCTTAACTCTAAGCAAACACTTCTAGTGGGTTTATTTTGGAGTTACAAAGAAATTACTGAGCCAATGATTTTGCATGATTATATCTGTGGGACTAATTGGAATCCAAGCATTATTGTTTGAAATTTTTTGGAGTCAACAGCAGGATACAGCTCCAGTAACTGTACAACCAGCAAAGCGCAGTGTACGTATTTTCTTTTCTGTGATCCGTGAAGCCGTCTGTAGAGTGGAGGCAGAGAGAGATGAACGTTGGTCCTCAGCTAGCCCTTTCTTGCCCTCCCTTTTCTTCAGTCCATGACCCCAGCCCAACAGAATGGTTCCACTCACTTTCAGGGTGGGACTCCTCTTCTCAGTGAAACGATTTTTGGAAAAGCCCTAACAGACATTCCCAAAGGTGTGTCTCCTACGTAATTCCAAATCCAGTCCAGTGGACAATAAAAATCAACCATCAGTGTGTGCATGTAAAATAAGGGTGTAGATCCTTTTATCCACCAGAGAAGAAAAGTCCATTGGAGTTGCTAGGCTAACAGCAAAATTGTTTTTATGAGCAGTATTTGTGGAGAATCCTTCTCTGTTAAGTTGCATTTGTTGAATTCTCTGTCACAACAACAAGAGAAGTAGCCCACACAAACAACTGATACTGGAAGAGCTGCTGCTGTGGTAAATCCCACCACGTGGCTCAGAGGTGTTTTGCTTGCATGTATGTGCATGTACCACGTGGGTGCCTAGTGCCCGTGGAAGTCAGAACAGGGCATCGGATCCCCTTGAACTGGAGTTACAGATGGTTGTGAGTCACCATGTGGGGGCTGGGAGCTGAACCCCAGTTCTTTGGAGGAGCAACACGTTTTTCTTGTCAGACACTTAGTCACAGTAATAAGAAAAGTACCTAATACAGGCCCTAAGAGAGGCTCCTTTAAGAGACTTCAGGGGTGGGTGGTGTCCATGGAGAGAGAAGAAACGACATTAGTTCTTCTCCCAGATGGAGAGTGTGACTGTGGCCAGACTCGGCATTCCAGAGCTGGCAGTGAGGCAGGTGCCATCTGCCATGGCAGTGCAGCTCTGGCCTGTCCCCAAGAAGCAGCCTCAGAGCCATAGCACCCTGTGAAACTGCAGAAAGTGATTATGTTTCAAAACTTTCTGTTCTCTTAAAGTTGGTGACTTTACACATGTAGAAATAAGCATTCATAAACAGGTGACTGCTCTCCTGAATTCAAAGGCTGCAATTCTAAGTTCTTGAGTTAGATCGGCTACCCAGTCTAAGGTGTGATTCTATCACAAACCTGTGAGCAGGTAAGCTACCCTCTTATGCCTTTTCCATCTACAAAATGGATTCATCACAGTGCCTATTGCATATCTGAGAAAAATAAGGATACCGCAAAGGCAAAACACAGATCACACAACAAAGGCTCCTTGGTTACCATCAACATTGTCATTTTTGTGAAGGTGCTCCCTTAGTTGGTTAGAAGTACCTTAAAGACTTACTGTGTGTGTGTGTGTGTGTGTGTGTGTGTGTGTGTGTTAAATAGCCCATCAGAAGACGCCATACATGAGTTAGTTCTCTCCTTCTGCCATATGAGTTCCAGTGGTTGAATTCAGGTCATCAGACTTGGTAGCGAGCATCCTCAGCCACTGAGCCATCTTACCAGCTCTCAAAAATTGTCTATTATGTGGTAGAATGGAAAGGGCTGGGTCTGGAGTTAGAACCAGGGTGTCGGTTCAGGTTTGCTACTACTCCTCGGGGATTCCTCGACTCACATTGCTTCAGTCTCCAAGCCTAAGCTTCCTCATCTGTAAACAGAAAGGGATGATTTCTAAATGTGCTTTCAACACATACTCTACTTGTCTCCTTTTCTGACATCTGCCCTGTGGAGTTGCTTAAAGGACCTGTCTTAGATTTTGGAAAGCATGAGGAAGGCTGAATCTTGCATGCCTCTACTCAGTATATTTGTATGAATGTTCTGGAGGGGAGGGTGCCCTTTTTAAAAAAAGAAAATAACATTTTTTAAGCTGATGTTCATGAAGAGACTGAGTCCCTAGAACCTTTCCACTACGGAAAGGAAATTCTGGCTGAGAGGGTACATTTCTTTACAGAGCTGTGCTGTGTCATCCTCTGGACCCTCTGCTGGAAAAGTAGGATCAAGTCTCAAACAATGTGTCTGCTAGCAGTGTAGACGCAGCGTGGACTGACGCACACCTCTGTGCGTGGGAAGTAGTGTGCACCTGTTTTAGGATGCTCAGTACTGACCGTGCTCTTCAGAGCCATCTTTAATGATGCTGCTCAGAATGTTTTTTCTCCAGATGGTGATTAAGAAACTAATTTAAAAAAAATGGCATCTGGTACCCAAACCAAACCAGAACTGTGCTGTTTTCTAAGATTTTGGGTTTATTATTATTATTTTTTCCTAACACAGTATGCTGGTTGTCTCTACAATTTTGTTCAAATGACTGAAAAACCTGGAAAAACTGTAGCTGCTGTAGATGTATAGCATACTCCGTTATTGAGTGTGCTCTCTTTCTCTCTACATGCATGCACACATACGTGTACACACACACACATACATACATGTACATATTTGAATTTTTGAAGCTTTAGATGTGTTATCCTCTTTGGAAAAGAGTGTCCCAGTTTACTATGTTGAGTTGGCATCACAGAAATTAACAGCCATCTTGGTCTAGAAATGTTAAAACTTAACCTCCCACCCCATTTGTACAGGGGTAACAGAGTGTCTTAACTGTGTAAGGTCTCAGCTTCATGTGCTTGATTACAGAAACTAAGAAAGTAGTGTCTAAATAATGAAAGAGAGAGTTGATTTAGTACTGAGATGACCCCAGTAGCATCTACAGACCCACATGCCACATACTCTAGGGCAGTGGTTCTCAACCTTCCTAATACTGCAACCCTTTAATATAGTTCCTTAGGCTGTGGTGACCCCCAACCATAAAATTATTTTGTTGCTACTTTATAACTGTAATTTTGTTGCTGTAAAGAATTGTATTGTAAATATTTGATAAGTAGGACATCTATGTTGCAACCGCTGTGAAATGGTTGTTCCACCCAAAGGGGTCCCAACTCCCAGGTTGAGAACTATGGTTTTAGGGTGTGAGACATGCGGATGTTTGTTGCTATGGTAGTAGACTCTAAAAGATGATGTTGATGTTTCTGTGTTTCCATGACGTGCTTGCTCACACACAACTGACAAAGGCCCTCAGAACGTCATCCCTTCACAGCTGTGGAGAAAAACCTGCTCCAGTCAGCAGTATAGAATTGAAATGTTTAAGGGATTTAGACTAAGTAGTAGTTATACATTTATAAATATATATTTATATTTAAGGTGTATGATATGATGTCTTGGTATATTTGACTTGACGTAACTATATATCTATATTCATATCGTTCTGTGTCCTTGGGGAACTGGCTCCAGGAACTTCCCCAAGAAATGATTATCTGTGACATTTAAGTGTCTTGTACAAAGTGGCATTGTATTTATACAGCCATGTGAATTCTCCCATAGGCTTTAAATCATGTCTAGATTACTTATAGCGCCCAATATAGTGTAATTGTTATGCAAGTCGTTTGTGACATCACACTGCTTTAAAATTTGCATTGTGTTCGCTGTGTTGTTTCGCTGTGTGAGGCAGTATCTCATTACCTAGTGTAGGCTGTTCAAATCCAGATCCTCCGGTCTCGTCCTCCTGAGAGAGATTACAGATGTTCAGTAGCACACCTGTCTTGCATTTAATTTCTTAAAAACCTTTAAAATATTTATTTACTTATGCAGGATGCCTGTGCAAGAAAGACAGTGAGAGAGAGAGTAAAAGTGTGAGAGTGAGCGAGCACACGAGATAGATAAACAGAGAGAGAGAAAGAGTGAGGATGCATGCACTTCAATCTGGAGGTCAGAGGACCAGCCTTCTTTTCTCCTTCCACCATGTAGACTGCAGGGATTAAACTCACGTGGTCAGGCTTGGCACTGAGCTCCTTTACCTGCTGGGCAGTTTAATCTGTCCTAGAAAAATATTTTCAGTCTGTAGTTGGTTGAATTACAGATGTGGAGGCCTGAGGATGCAGAACCCATTGGCACAGGGGTCAATTGTACCTGATGAGTTGATTATGATAGTCAAGCAAACCAGTATCACCCATCATTTTATCATTTTAGATAGGTAGCTGCTCTCTCTCCCTCCCCACCCGTGTGTGTGTGTGTGTGTGTGTGTGTGTGTGTGTGTGTGTGTGCATGTGTATGTAACAAATAGAATGAACTGTTAGCATGTATTGTTATTCATTCATCATTTGGTGGACACTTTCACCTTTTGGCTATGGTGAATAGAATGTCATGAACAAGGATGGGCAAAGGTCTGCTTTCAGTTTTGGAGGGTATATACCCAGAAATGGAATTGCTAGATCACATAATGATTTCACTTTTTAAAAAGCTATATTTATTTTTATTTTATGTGTATGGGTGCTTTGCTTGAATTCATGTCCGTGCACCATGCTTGTGCAGTGTCCACAGACACCAAAAGAGGGCGTCAGAACCCTCCCCCCCCAAACCTCACTCTACCCCCTTCTGAACTGGAGCTACAGTAGGTTATGAGCTATACCACATGGGTGCTGGGAATCAAACTTGGGTCTCTGGAAAAGCAATCAGTGTTCTTAACCTCTGAGCCATCTCTCCAGCCTCAGTGATTTCAATTTCAGTACTTTGGGGAACCGTCAGACTATTTTCCACAGTGGCTACTTTTACCCATAGTGCCGAAGGACCCCTGTGTCCCCATATCCTTTCAATATTTACTTATTATTACTGTTATTTTTTCAAACTCTAGCCATCCTAATGGATTTGGAGCACCCCTTCTCTTTTTATCACTTTATTTTTATTTATTTGCTTCTTTTTACATGTGAATGCATGTATGAATATGAGGGTACATGTATGCATGTGTGTGTAGAGGCCAGAGTGGGTGTTGCGTGCTTTCCTGTTCTCTCCACCTTAATGTCGAGATAGGGTCTCTCATCTGGACCCAAAGCTCTCCCATTTCTCTGGTTTAGCTAGCCAGCTTTGGAGTGCGTTTTCTCTGCTAATTGGTACAAAGACCGGAGGACTCTAATTACATGGGATCCTTTGCTGCGGTCTCCGGGTAAAGAAAGCCAGTAGCTCTTGGCAGCGATTATGGAAACGGGGCACAAGATATATTGAGCTAGAAAATGCTTTGCCGCACAGAAGTTAATTGGGATCACAGAAAATGGCTCGTCCCAGCCATTTATTGTCCTTTAATAGACTCGGGCAGCATAACGGGAAACAAAAGCCCTTCGCTATGGTGCCGTGTGAAGTATGAAGAGATGCCGCACACAGTTGTTTTGTTTATTTCAGAGTTCCTGCCAGAATCAGAACACGGTGGGTGCTCAGGAGGAATGCCGGGCGTGGTTTGGGGACCGGCTGTCAAAGCTGATGCGCGGGATACTTTGGTGAGATCCTTCCTTGAACAAACCCATATACTGTTCTCGTGAATGTTGACCATGGCTATTTAAGGCGGTGGAAGAAAATGGTCCAGCCTGGTGTTGGGACATCTTGGAGCTCAGGCATCTCCAGCACCACTGGCTCCATCATTCTTTATCCCCTTTGCTTCTGTGAGGGCGATTCAAGGAGCTTTATGTGTTTGATTACTTATTTGTGCAGGCTTTCATGTAGCCAAGTTGGTCTTGAGTGTGAGATGGGGTCTTGAATGTGGTCTTAGCTGAGGATGATCTTGCATTTTTTTTTTTTTACTTGTGTGCCTATGTAGGCCAGAGGTCAAAGGTCAACCTCAGAAGCCACCAAACTTCTTCTTTTTTTTTTTTTTTTTTTTTTTTTTTTAAGACAGTGTCTCACGAAGTTCAGGCTGGCCTCAAACTGGCTTGTAGCTGAGGACAACCTTGAACTTTAAGAAAATCATTTGTATGTGTATGGCTGTTTTGCCTGAATGCATGTCTATGAATCTTGTGCATATGTGTAGTGGCCTCAGGGGCCAGAAGAGGGAGTTGGATCACCTGGTTTGTGAGCTTCCATGTGGATGCAGGAATTGAGCCCTGGTCCTCGGGAAAAGCAGCCAGTTCTCTTAACCATGAAGTCATCTCTCCAGCCCCCAAACCTTGAACTTTAGATCCTCTTTCTGACTTCTTTTCCAAGTACAGGGATTGCGAGCCTATGCCACCACTCCGAGTTTTAGGTGGTGTGTGCTGGGAACCAACCCAGGGCTTCATCATGCTAGGCATGCTCTCTTCCAGTTGAGCCTATCTTCATCCCCCACTTTGTTTTTTGAGATCAGATCTCTCACTGGGACTTGGGTCTTGTCTGTTAGGCTATGGCCAGAGAGCCCACGGATCCATCTGGTTCTGCTTCCCTAGTGTCCGGATTATAAATGCTTACCACCATGCTGGGCTTTTCCATAACTGTTGTTATTGTTGTTGTTGTTTTCAAGACATGGTTTCTCCATGTAGTTTTGGTGCCTTTCCTGGATCTCGCTCTGTAGACCACCAGCCTGGCCTCGAACTCACAGAGATCTGCCTGGTTCTGCCTCCCGAGTGCTTTTTATGTGGGTTCTTGGTATCAAGTGTGAGCCCTCAGGCTTATGTAAAAGCCCTTTACTGAGTTAGCTATCTCCCCAGACTGATGACCTTGAATTTCTGATCCTCTTGCCTCTATCCCCACTCTGGGTTACGGGCCACCATGACTGGTTTACGCAGTACTGGGGCTTGAACCTAAGGCTTCCCGAATGCACTCTTGACAACTGAGCTATCCTCAGGCTCTGACATTTCCTTCCTATGTACAGGGGCATGTTTACCTGTCCCTCCCATCCTATGCAAGGAATTAATGGCCACACCCACCCAGAAATCACTAGTAGCTTTCAAAAGTATTTCCCAGGCTGGGGAGAACCTGGGCTGGGTAGACTGCCTGGGTACATCTAAGCGTGATGGGCGGGGATGTCAAGGAATTTCTGAAAGGCACACGGTGGGTAGAGGACAAGGAAGAGCGTTTCTCTCTGTTTCCACGAGTTAGGATCTCCATTATACACTTGGAACGCCAGTCCCGCAAGCCAGGCAGAAGAACACCCCAGCTGCCTAAGCCAGAGTGTTGAGAACTCCGGGACCATTGTCATCAGGCACACGAAGCCAATCCTCCTGTCGCAGTGCAGAGCAGGAAGCGGCCGCTAGAGGTCGCCAGAACTGCAGTCTAAAGGGAAGAAATCTAAGAGCAGGTGAGGTGCACAAGAGGTGTACAGGATTTACAGTGTTGCTTGCTAACAGACATCGGCTGGACAGTGACTGTAGCCAATGAGACTCCCTCAGGACACACTTTCTTGTCTGGGCGAAACCACAACGCACTCAACCGGATTGAAATGACCCGAAGAGACTTCAACACTTAATTACTAGCTTTTCAATTTTCTTCTGCTCCGCTCTGCCAAAAAGGGAGTGTGGGCACAGTTCCACAAGACAAAGTCATCATCAGCTGCCAAGAAGAGGCAATTGCCTCACGTTGAGTTGATAAGCCCGAGCCTTGAATAAGAGTTCGTTGAGGGATCGTCTCCAGACAACCATCATGTACTCCTTTGATACACAAAGCAGTGCTAACCACAACTGTGCCCGTGGGTACCTGGACTCTAAGAAGGACTTAACTGGGGACCGCTGTGCCGGAGGATATTATTATTACCTCCAGAAGAAGGCAATATGGGGTATACAGAGGGTCACTTCATAACAACATAACATTAAGGTTACAGGAAAGAATTAATGTATATAAACACGGACAGAGCCTTGATATGCTTCCGAGAGAAATGAGAGGGGCATTAGGAAAAACAGACAGATCCATCCTCACAGGCAAATATTTTGAATGCGCTTTTCTTGACCATTGGCAAAGTATTATAAATCAAGAGGTCGTGGAAGATTTCAACAGTGCTACATACACTTACAATGTATCAGTTCAGTGCATTATAAACTCCTGTATCCAGGCCTGGAAAGATGACTCAGTGGTCAAAATTGCTTGCTGCTCTTTCAGAAGACTGAGTTTCAGCCCTGGCATCAATGCCAGGCAACTCACTACAAGGTTTGATTGTGGAACTCTGAAACCTATCTCAACAAATGTCCAAGACCATAGCCAAGCTCTAGTGCAATCAAAGTCAATGTCAACAGGAGAAGGGCAGAACTCCCCTGTTTACACAGTAGAGGGCACATGTCTAAATACCTGGTAGCCTTAAATCAGAAAGCATGCAGGACACAGTGGCACATGCTTTTAATCCTAGTACTCAGGAGCCAGAGGCAGGAGGATCTCTGTAGGTTCAAGGCCAGCCTGGTCTACAGAGCAAATTCCAGGACAGCCAGGGCTACATGTAGAGATACTGCTTCCAAGGTGTGTGTATGTGTGTGTGAAAAAATAATAGAAATTAAAAAACACTATAAATAGAAAAATATGACTCATCAAGATTTAAAAATGCATTCAAAGAATACTTGTGAGAACTTCTAGTTTTAAAAAGGAAAGTTAAAATTTGAGGTAAGAAATAAAGAGCAGTGTGGTGGTTTGAATGAGAATTGTCCCTATAGGCTCATATATTTGAATGTCTAGTAGATGGATTGTTTAGGGAAGGATTAGGAGGTGTGGCTTTGTTGGAGGAGGTGTGCCACTGGGCATGGGCTTTGAGATTTCAAAAGCCCATGCCAGGCCCCGTGTCTCTATCTGTCTTTGCTTGCAACTTGTGGATCAGGATGTAAACTCTCTGCTCCTGCTCCATGCCATGCCTGTCTGCTTTCTGCCGTGATGATAAAGGACTCACACTCTGAAACTGTAAGCAGCCCCCAGTTACATGCAGTCTTTTACAGGAGTTGCCTTGGTCATGGTGTCTCTTCACAGCAATAGAACAGTAATTAAAACTAGCAGAAAAGTAACGAAACAAAAAAGTGAAGAAACAATAGGGAGTTTGAACAAAAATAAAAGCTGGGTCATTGGAACACCAAATTTCTGGCAATGCTAAATAAAATGAAATCTTTAACAGACAGGTGTGAAGGCACAAAGCATCAAAGACAAAACAAAAGTCTTAAAAATCTACAGCCCAACAAAGAACAGAATCGTGGTATCCATGATAGGGTCAAGAACAAAAATAGCCAGATGTGTCGGCTCACGCCTGTAATCCCAGCTCTCTGGAAGCTGAGGCAGGGTGATTGCCTGGGTCGTAGTGTGAGCCTGCAGTATGAGACCATTTCTCAACAAAACTAAGAAATAAAGCAAAATTAAAAAAAGAGAACAAAGATAGAAGCCAGAAATGAAGGAAGTAATGCGTTCAGAGTATTGAGTGAGGGCAACTGTCCATCCAGAGCTGCTTCCCTGGCCAACCTGCTTTTTAGAAGACCAGTGTGGTGGCACAAGCTAATTCCACCTCTCAGGAGGCTGAGGCAGAAGGACAGCCACGATTTGAGTCCATCCTGGGATGGTGAGAGAGACCCTGTCTTTAAAAAACAAAATCAAACTACAGGCAATTTTAATAAATGCAAGTTGATTTTTTTTTTTTTTTTAGTGAGAGTCCAGTAGACTCTCACTAAAGGAATTTCTAAAAGTCACAGTGCAAGAAGACAGAGAAACAGGCTTGGAAAATGTCAAGATGAGATGTGGTGTGTAGAACAGGAGCCCCTCATTTGTGAGGCATGTGTGCTGAGACCCCCTGTGGGTACCTGTAGCCATGGGAGCACCTGCCTTTGTACATACTATGTGAGTGCTCCCCACACATGCATACTGATGGCAAAGTTTAGCTTATCAATGAGGAATAACATTGGTATATATATTACATTTTCTTACTCAGTTGAAAGGCTCACTTTTCTGTTTAGAGGAATCACTGGGTGGCTTCTCTTTACCACATTCAAATCGCCAGCATCTCTACCCTAGGACTTCCAACAGCTGCTCTGAATTCCTTCTGGATGAATGAGTGTGTGAGTACAGGCCTGGATGTGTGCGTGTAGAAATATATGTGAGCCTGAGTCCTGTCCTATGTGTGCATGTGTGTGAATGCATGTATAAACATGTATGAATGGTTGTGAGCATGTGAGGTGTGTGCACATGTATGTGAGAATGTATTTGAGTGTCTGTGAACACATGGGTTACATATGCATGAATATGTGTTTGAGTGTGAAGGATGCATGAGAACATGGTATGTGTATATGTGTGTGTGTGTGTGTGAATGTGTAAAGCAATGGCCTGAGTCTTCCCTCCTTTCCTGGTGCTCCACACCCCCAGATTCTGAATGTGTCCATCACTGTGGAGCCTGTCTCTACTCAACCCCTGTCCCTCTGCAGCCTCTGGCACCCATTGGCCTAGGCTCTGCACTCGAGGCTTTTCTCACAGGACTCTGATGCCGTACACTGCCCCTCTCACACCTTTACCCTCGGTGGTGGCCTGGCTTCATTTTCAAGGAGGTGTTACTAGAGATCCCCTGTAGTCCGTCTTATGAGTCTGCTGTACTCATGGCTCTTCTGAAGCACCACACTCCACTGAGCAGCATGTGCGCAGTCTCCTCGATGCAACCAAGCGTGCTCTTTCATACCTTATATAAAGCCTGACACAAGTGTTTCCTCTACTCTAACTTCAACTTTTCCTACCGAAATCAAGGCGCTCCCCTCCTCTGGAAACCTCCTCTGGTCTTCACAGATCCCTTTGGACACCCCATCCTCATTGGAGCTGGAGTGTGCTTGGCTTTTGGAAATGATCTTTAACTAGTTCTAGAAGTTTCTAGTGCTTTCCTCCTCTTAATTGCTCTTTGGGTCTTCTCCAACATGATAGCATTTCTCTCCAATTAAAAGGTGCCAAAAACATGGCCACATTTCTTCCCCCAACTCAGAGCTGAGCTAATTTACTTCATAAACGAGCCAGTCCTTTTCTGAGTACAGCTGGTTTTGCTGTGAAGGAGACAAAGAGTCAAATTTCAAAATCCAGGAAGGCTGATTTATAAGGGATACAGTGCTTTGTTTTGTTTTTTAATTGAGGCTCATAGTCCTATCTGTAAAACTGTGGTTGTCAAACTTTAGTCGGATGGGGGTCTCACCAAGAAAGATCAAGGGTAGGATCCCTTCCTGTTCAAGAAGAGTCTGTAAGGAGTGGGATTTCATCACGCCTTCATGAGTCTGTCTGAAATGATTCCCCTTGTGCACTCATCATCAATGGTCGCTTGTCCCCGTTTGGAATGCACTTCCTGAATGCTCAATCCTTGGAGAATACCTGAGAGATAGTAGGTGCTCAGAGGTGAATGAATGAAGTATAGCAGGGGTACCATACTCATGATCTTATTTTTATTCTTTTGAGTCAAAGTCTCCTGTAGCCCAGGTTGGTCTTGAACTTGGTATGTAGCAGAGGCTGGCTTTAGATGTCTGATTATCTGTAGTGGTACTTGCTCCGCCCATGACCCTGGGCTATAGGGCCCAAAGGAAGCGGTGGTACGTGACCTCTGATAAGGAGTGGAAAAGGGACACAGGCCCCTTCTCCTGGCCAGATCAGACCAGGACGACTACCGCCTACTCCATTCTGTAACTGTGAGTGTATTTCCTCAATTTATAACTTAATAAATTCTGTTACCTATGGTGATATTTTTTGTACCAAAATGTTATTTCTACATTAAATAAAGTTGCCTGGGGGTTAGAGCTATTAGCAAGCCATAGGAAAG
>CABHPQ010165171.1:29867-41800 GCA_902168405.1 Peromyscus aztecus | reverse complement strand
CATGCTAATTTTCATTGTATCTAATTCTTTACCTTCATAGTTCAGTTTTCTACTTCCCTAAAGATAAACTTTCTGGCCTCATGACCATGTTATCATGCATGGAGAAGATGCTCACAAAGCACTGTGGCTAGCTTGGTAGAGCATGAGACTCTTAATCTCAGGGTCATAGGTTCGAGCCCCACATTGGGTGCCAAATGTAGCCAAATTTCTAAGCAGTCTTATTAAATAGAAAACTCAGAACCAGATATAGGGATGAAAACCTTAGAGATCAGGGAAATAGTGAGAGCCACCAACCAGCCTTACCTCACCAGCTCTGCAACTTACAAAATGCCACAACTTCCTGTCTACCAGGCTTTTATTGTCTTGCTGTTCTGCCCTCTCATTGGCTCTTAGCCTGGCTACCTCACTTCCTTGTCACTGCCTTTCTATATAGACCTCCAGGTCTCTATGGTTGGTACTGGGATTAAAGGCGTGTGTCACCTCCCTTGGCTCTGTTCCCTAGTGTAACCTAGAACACACAGAGACCCTGCCTGCCAAGTGATCAGATTAAGGAAAATGTGCTACCACTGCCTGACTTTTGTATTTATTTAAAACGTCTTGCTATTTCCTCTGATCTCCAGGCAAACTTTATTTATTAACATACAAATAAAGTATCACTACATTTCAGCACAAATAAAATATCACCGCAAAGCACCATGCCTCTCTGAGAAGATTCAGACAATTAATGGTGAGGAGTCATATTTCTCAGTGGTGTAGCCACTGATAGGTTACCTTTGCTCAAGTAAACCCCATCCATCCGCACTTTGAGGGCAATACCCATTAATATAATGGACCACAGACAGAAAGCAGAAGGGGGACTTCTTTGGAAGAAGAAATTTAGTGTAGGTAGAAGCAAACAGGAAAAGATAATGGAAGGGAGGAATATGATCAAAGGACATTGTATACATGTATGTAATTTTGAAAGAGTTACTATTGCAATGGTCTTTATAAATTATTATATATATATATATCAGGAACATTAAAATACAGTTTAATAAATTTACTCAATGACTGTCTCTAAAAACTGGTCCTACAAATTAGCCTTTAGATGTGTCCTATAATGGAGTGCTGCCAAAAGTGTATTCTACATTTATTTGGGTGACATATATTTCAAGCCTAAAGCTATGTTGTGACATATATAAATATGTACCTCTATACACACATGATGAAAATGATTATTACAGGTTAAACATACTTACACACTCGGCTGTATATATGTACATATAACTGAGTAGTTCTGGCATCTCAGATGTGAGTTTACTGAAAGGAATTTTAAAGGCTCTCTATGCCAAACTACAAAAACCCAAACCTCTTCCTTCTGCTCCCAGAATCTAATCCCACTGATAGTTTCTTTGAAGGCAGGACTCACATTACCTGTCACACAAGCACAGTTACATTTCTAGTCATATTTTTGACAGATTTTGTAGTTATTTCTTTGGTTTATTCATGAGACAACCGTTCATATTCAACCAATATTTAAACTTACGAAATTTAACTTAAGACTTCTTGTACCTAATGTTTTATTTTTAATGTACTTTTAATCCAAATAGCCTCTTTTAATTGACTAGATTAAAATGATCAAGCATGTTTGGTTTTTTTCTCCTCTACATTTCAATGATTTTTCAAGCATGGGTGCAAATAATATGTAAATTTGTTTTATTATAAACTTCAAATCAATTTAACATTTTGTTTTCAATGGGTAAGCTACTTAGTATGCTTTCTCAATTGCCCAATGAGTTGTCCTATTTTTCAAACAGTTCTGGCTTTTAATTTATTTTTTCCTGAGCAAGTTGAACTTAAGAAAAAATAAGTGAGGATAACTTCTTATTCTTTGATTCAATATTTATGAAAAATGAAAATATTTCTTTTCAATAGTGGTCCATAACTGAGTAAATTGTACATGAGATTTACAATAAAATAAGACAAAAAGACCTGTGTGTGTGTGTGTGTGTGTGTGTGTGTGTGTGTGTGTGTGTGTGTATACATACATGTTTGGTTATGTTTTTTTTTCCATTTTCTTAGGCTGTCCCCCGATAAATAGATTTCAAAGAAAAACATGTATTTTAACCAAAATTTCACAGAATTTTTGAGTAATGTAGAAAATTTGTAGATCAGAAAAAACATGACGTCCTCTTTTTGGTGTGAATTGTGTTCAAAATAAAATTCAGCAGATGTCTACAAATTGTTATAGTTAGTTTTAATTGTCTACTTAATACAATCTAGAATGATCTGTAAAGAGACTCTCAATAAGGACAATCTTGATCAAGTTCACCTGAGGCCATTTCTGTAAATTCTATCGTGATTATATTAATCAAGTTGAAAAGACCTGTTCACTATGGGTGACACTATTCCCTAGGCAGAGGATCCGAGATGCTATAAGATTTAAAAAAAAAATGAAGTGAGTACAAATGTCCATCCATTAACTTTCTCTTTCTAATATTCCTAATTAAATTAATTGAGGTCTAAAGTCTTCTCCCACTATGGGTGGCACCATTTCCCAGGCAGGGGATCCTGATTTCTGGAAGTGGAGAAAGTGATCTGAGTGCACACACACGAAGTTTCATTCTTTCTGGGCTCCTGGACTGTGGATATGGTTAACTGTTTGCTTCACATTCCCACTGCCCTAGCTTCCCTGCTGGACTGCAACCCAGAATTAGGAGTTAAAATAAACCTTCTCTACCCTATCTTACTTTTGTCACAGTATTTTATCATAACAACATAAACACAATTAAAGCATGAATGAAAGCCAGAGTAGCCTATGTTTTGAAGTATATGGTTTATTGTGTTACTACTAAAGGCACCACATAACAGGAAACAAAGACATTTAAATTCTGGATCAATATTTGAGCATGCTGTTTTATTTTTTCTGGAATATTAATACACAATATTGTAACTTTAGAATGTTGAGGTCAACAAGTGTAAAACTCAAATTGATAAGAAATACACACACACACACACACATCTTTTGCAAAGTTAGGTCTGAACACAGAATTTGTATTATGAATGATAATTCCAGAAATATTATTTTTCAATCTATTTCTTAGATAAAGGCTAGATGTGTTAGAATTCATGAAATAATGCTAGAATAGGCAAACAATAGAAGTTTAAACGTCTTAATGTAGAATTGAAACTTTTTATCAACATTTATTATTACTTACCTCTTTCACAACTGATCACATGAGCCCAAAGTGTGGGGGTTGCCTTTGTGAATTCAATGAGCTTTGTAATTTACAGGGAAATTTCATAGCACTGGATCATATATTCAGAATTAAGGGAGCATCAATCAGTTGGTAAATGAATATTCTCAAACTTGATTTATATAAAAATAAAAAAAAATATTTTGACTGGATGCAATGACTCAATGTGGTAATCCCTCCACTCAGGAGGCTGAGGCAGAAGAATTACCATGAGTTCAAGGACTAACATGAGCTACACAGTGAGTTCTAAGCATGCCTTTTATACATGTAGGATCTTCCCTGAAAAAAAAAACAAAACAGATAAACAGATACTTTAAAGTCACTTCTTACATGTGTTTAGGTGACCCAGTGAGTTTCATTCAGGGTTGCTTACATAGGCACAAGGGTTTAAAAGAGCCCGGACATCTTACCGGTGGCTACACTGTTGGGTGAGAACTCATGAGCCATTCCTCTGTGTATGACAGAATGCTGACAGGCTCAGGTTTTTGCAGGTGTTGAGCTGCTATTGTGAGTTCAGTGACCATATTGCTTTTGGAAAACAAGCTTCTGCAACCCTCCAGCCCTTTCACTGGTATTTCTATTCTTTCTACTCTCCCTTCTGCAATGTTCTTTAAACATTGAAGGGGTCTAGATGTCACATTTAAAGAAGAGCACGCAACATTCACATATTCTCAGCATTTTGGCCAGTTTCTAGTCTGTTTTAGTCAAAGTTCTCTAGAGGAACAGAATATATATATTTAAAAAGTCAGTTTAAAATGGTAGTAGAAAGATCACATCTGAGATCTGAGAATTCTGCAGTTACTTGATCTTTGAGGCTGAGTGCATCCATACTGAGTTCACTGAGGTGTCACAGCCAGTAGTTACTCAACCCTCAAGTCCGGGTTTCTCAGTGCTCCCAGTCTGTCTCAGGAAGCATGGCAAGTTCCTAGAGACCTGCTAGTCCCTAATCCAAGATGAAAGCTCTTTGCTGTCAGAGGAGGAATCAGAAGCAGTAGCCATAACCCAAATTACCTTGGTGGCTAGAGAGAAGGACAAGCAAGTAAAAAAAAAAATAGATGATCGTCCTTCAAGTCATTTCAATCTGTGGTGTTAACCTGCTCACGGAAGGTGCTACTCATAATTGTATGGGTCTCCCCACATCTAGCAAGGCAATCATGGCAATTCTTCAGGCAAGGCTTTCCACTCTGGTGATTCTAATTTTGGTAAGTTGACATTAAAAGTATTCTTAATAGAGACTATGTGGTGGGTGACTGCAGTCTACTGCAGAAAGACACCTCTCTTACCAAAGCTGAGAGCATCACTAATCTATGGACATGAACATAGATAGTCTGGTAGGCGTAGCATATCCATTTCACACAATGTTAGCCTTCTTACTAAGGACTACCACTTACTTAGCCATGGACTTTTTATGTGGCTTACAGTATTAGACATGAATTTTATCTTGTAGAGGGGACATCAGTTTCAATCAATATAGGGTTAGTTGCCCCTTACCAGTCATGTCAATATTATATCTGTGCATAAATATTGCCAGACAGGACAGTAGTGTAGCATGCAGAGCCCACAGCTGAGCAAGGCTGCTGATAATTTTTCTCTCCCAGCAGCCTGCATAGTAGCTTCCAGTGCTGTGAAAACTAGTCAGCAGGAAGGAAGCTTCCAGCTCATTTCCAGCTTGATTTCTCTATATCCTGTGTCTGAAGTATGTGATGTCATTAGCAATATAGTTTTATACCCTCTAGTTCTGGTGGACAAACAAGACCAGTAGCAATAACATATTGTTTTGGAGGCCACGGGGACCTCCCTGAACAACAATTAAAGGATCAACTGTGAGATTTTCTACCAATGTAGCATCATACCAGCACACAAAACATAGGTATTTTGGAATATTTTGATTTTAGGAATTTATAATAGGGTTTCTAATTTTGTTTTAATTTCTTCATTTTTTTCAGATGCAGAAAACAAGGCATAGACATATTCAGTATAATCTCTGTGATTATCCATCTCGTAAGTAGAAAGATCAATGGAAACCAGCTAATGTACAGTGCCACACCCAGATCTTGTTAAATATAGATTCTAGTTGAATGAGTCTGAGCTGCAGGCTGAACTTATGCACATCAGATGAGCTCCCAGGTGTTAGGGCTACTGCTCTGAAGATCAGATGTTGAGTAGAAATGCAATGCATCATGCTTCCTCTTACGTAATCAGCGGGTATTGAACAAGCAGGAAGTAAGCTAAGAATGATTTCCATGCCGCCAATACTTTTCTTCTGAGCCAGAGAGTTCAAGGTGAGTGGCCCTGCTACAACTTGCTACAACTTAAGTACATAGTCCGTATTCACTGCACCTGTTACATCATCCAATTGCTCTGTGATGGGACCATATTTACATTTTTCATCTATGTTCTATTTTTTTATTTGCTTGTTAGGATATTTCTTTAAATATACTAGGTTGGTTTTGAAGTCACCATATAGCTTGAGTTAATCTCAAACTCTCAACTCTGCTGCGTTAGTCTTCCAAATGCAATTACAGGTATAGAATATCGTACTCAAATTTTTTTTTTCATATTTTCTATGCCTCTGGAGATTGAAAACAAGACATTTCCCATGCTAGGCAAATGTTCCAAATCTAAACTATAATCCTCAGCCCTTATTCACATTACTTTTTGAATATAAAATATTCTCTAAACAAGAACTAATGTGTGATCTGTGCTCACGTAATTTATTGTACGAATGAATCTTTAGAAGAATTTATTACCAAGGTAAACTTCTAACACAGCTGTGGGCTTATAAAGCTGTCCTGTATCTTATCTCTTATGTGCCCTGCTTAAATTATGGTTTTCTCTAAAAGAACTTCCTTATTCTTGCCACAGATACAAAATTTTGCTGAAGCCATCTACTGTAGTAGAAATCAGCTTTCTGGGCAGTATATTTTTTTTCATTAATTTTGAGGTTTAATATAAATAGCTGAAACCAAAGTGTCATTGAACACTGACATTGGCACTACCATATGGAAGGTTTCACGAAATCTTTTCGTCTTTCCCTTCTTCATTTCTAAGGTGGTGATTTTAGCCTTTCCTTGGCTTTTGCTTTTACACAGGACTTTTATTGATTCCCTGAAAGCTTTGAACATTCTTTATAATTTCTTGAAAACTTTCTCACAAAAATATATTATGTTGACACATAACAAACTGTTCTTGAATGTGTCATATTTTAATTGAATGAACATGGTCAGTTCTGGAGAGCTCTTTTCTTCCTAACACTGTATTTATCTTTGCATTGTCTCTATGGAATGCATATCCATAATCACACCATCAGCCTGTTTTTCCTCCTCAGCAGCAGTTGTAGATATGACTCTTACTAATAAAGTCTTCTGGGGAAAGTAATAAGTTGTTTGAACAATTACAAGTAGCTTAATTTTACAAAGCAAAGTAATTGAGATTTTTCAATGTTTATTTAATGAGTTTTTCTGAATTGTGACAAAACACTAAACAATTGAAGATTTGTAAAATTGCCACAATGATGCCATGTCCATGAAAATATCATTTTTCTATGAGAAGTAAGCTATGTTTGAAGGATCCACTATCCACTATGTTAGAATTACCTACAGCCATTGACATTTCTTGTGTGTGTGTTTAATATACCAAAGTAAACTTTCCTTTCACTTGAGTTTAAATTGTTAGGACTATGCAAGGCATTCAAAAGATCAATTACTTTTATTTAGTACATACTGTCACAACTTATATTATTTAAGAAAGGGATATACAGATATAAATTGATCCACATGTTTAAGTATATGAGCAAGTGCCTCCTAAGAGGCAGTTCCATGAAAGAAGAGGCCTAGAAATCATCTAGTCAGCATGGACAAGATCTGCACATGTCACATGAGGTCCCAGCCCTGAGAAGACACAAGACCCCATCCCTAACCCAGAAGCTATCTCCAGTTGACAACCACTTCCCAAAAAAAGATTAATTTTCTGCAATAGAGTCTCATAGGACATAGAAACCACATTTAAGGGCCGGCCCCATGCCCAGCAGAAGATAGCAAACACAAAACAAACTCAATAGTAATTTTAGAGGATTTTGTTTTGTTTCATTTAACCTCATTAATTCTTTGCCTGATCTTTTGCTTATATATATATATATATATATATATATATATATATATATATATATATTATGTTTTTCAATTTTTTGTTTTTAGGAGATTTCTATGTGTTCGAGGTATGTGTTTGTGTGTGTGTTTGTATGTGTATGTGTGTGTATTTGTGTGTGCTTGTATGTATATATGTGTTTGTATGTGTATGTGTGTGTTTGTGTGAGTGTGTTAGTGTGCATGGTTGTGTGTGTTTGTATGTGTATGTGTATATGTTTGTGTGTGTGTTTGTATGTATATGTGTGTGTGTGTTTGTATGTGTATGTGTATACATGGGTGTGTGTGTGTACATGTGTGTTTGTGTGTGTATTTGTATGTGTATGTGTATACATGGGTGTGTGTTTGTGTGTGTGTGTGTGTTTGTGTGTGTGTTTGTATGTGCATGTGTATACATGGGTGTTTGTGTGTTTGTGTGCGTGTGTCTGAGTCTGTATGCGTTTCTTGTGCTTTTTCTTTGGGAATTCTTTCTTTGTTGTTGTTGTTTGTTTGTTTGCTTGTTTTGTCCTATTCTGCTTTGTATGATTTTGTTTGTGTGTTTGTTTTTGCTTTCTACTTGTCTGTTGTTTTTTAATGAGAAAGGAAGGGTGTAGATTTGGGTGGGTGGGAAAGATCTGGGAGGAATTTGTGTGTGTAAACCATAATCAGAATATATTGTATGGAAAAAAACTCAATTTTTACAAAAAAGAAAAAGAAACTAGAACCCCCCACCCCTGCAAAAAAAATTCTGCTAGTCAAAACCCATGTGAATTTGAGTTTCCCTGTAAAAAGCACTCAGGAGACCTATTGTGCTGACCAGTTGCTTCTCTGGTTCTGAAGAGTGGAGTTCTGAACAGAGCATGGTAAGTAGATGGGATGAGTGAGAATTCTGCCAGCTGGCCAAGTCAGCTCCTCCATTTAGGATTGTGAAAGTTAAAATTTAAAATTTTGAAGCAAAAAAAGAAGAGGGTAGTAATTTTGGTGTAAGAGTTGTGAGTAAACATAGGACAGACAAAAGGGAAGAGCCTTAACAGTGGACTTACTGTCATTTTTTAGAAGGGAAGACAAACAGAGAGCCTAGCAAGGGTCACAAGCCCATAAAGAAATGACTAAGAAGCAGCACCATAGTAGATATTGGTCACAGGAGAACTAGAACACGGCAGACTCACATCAATCTCTCAGCACTAGATTTGGAATTAATTTGTCAGACTAGGAATGAAGAAACGAAGATGTTTACAGCATAAATAACTGTGACATGCATAAAAATGCTCATGTCACGAGCACTAGAAATTTCAGAACTTCCACTGCACAGGGTGTGCTTCTAGAACTTAGCACATCCAACAGAAATTGTCTACAAGTCTTCTTTCTCAAATAAATTATTTATTTTCATCATTTTTCTTCAGTGATATGTGCAATCTCCAATAACATTTCCTAACTCCCTTACTGTTTTTTTCCCCCTACATCAATGAAAGGTTTTAGCATTGTAGCTCAGGCTGGCCAGAGATTCACCAAGTAGCTGTCCTCCTTGCCTTTGGCCCTGAAATTAATTGACATGGTCTGGAATCAAATGAAAAGGAAGTCTCAATTGAGGGATTACTCAGGTTAGATTTGCCTGTAACCATGACTGTGGGGAGCAGTCTTCATCATCCTAATGGATACAGAAATGCCCAGCTCACTGAGGGTGGCATCATTCCTTGGGCAAGTGCTCCAGGACTGTATAAGAAAGATAGCTGGGGCAAGACCAACAAACAGCTTTCCTTTACAGTTTCTTTTTCAAATTCCCTCTTAAGTTTCTGCCCTAACTCTTCCCTAGTGATGGACTGTGGCCTGGAAATATAAGCCAAATGGACATTTTTGAACACTAAATTGCTTTGGATGACAGTGTTTTATCACAGCAATGAAAATAAAACCAGCACAGTAGTAGCTCAGGCCGGCTATAAACTCATAGCAATTCTCCTGCCTCAGGTTGCCAAATGCTGAGATAACAAGCACAAGACACCATACCTAGTGCTTAAAACTTTTTAAAAAAATTGGCAAAGCTTTGTATGATTCTGACTTATAAAAGCAAAAGCTCAAGGTCTCCAACTTTTGGAATGAGCTTTCTGCATAAGAAAAATGCCCAAATTGGAAGAAATAAATGCAAGTGTTAACATGATAGAAAAATCAGAATTTTAAATGTATATCATCTGAGTAAAAGTTTCTTATTTTCTTAATTCTGTAATAAGTAACATGGAGTGATTATGCAATTTTCAAGCTCCCTCACCATGCACTCAGGCACTTGCTCATGTGTGAACACACACATACACACACACACACACACACACACACACACACACACACACACACACACACAAGCAGTTCTAGGGAAACTAGTAATTCTCCCTGCTCCTAGACCATGTCATAGCTCTCCTATGGCAGTATGCTGATGTGATATTTGTAAGTGATTCTGGTCTTGCTAATGATCTTTAATGTCACACTAACACCATGGGACATCCACATTGCAAATGTATTTCTTTCTTAAGGACACAGCAACTTTTTAAGTCAGTTTTCTTCCAGTTTTCCAAGGTCAATGACTGATGATCTTTAATTTTCCTATCAGAATGTCTGATTATCAGTAATCATGAATTCGAGATACATATTCTAAAGAGTCAAAAATACTCATGATATTTAAAGATAGAAATCTTTGGTATTTCCTTTACATGTGAGACAATGAAAATATGTGAATGATCATTTGCATTTGGATATTTATAGGTCTAGACAATATTTCTGTATCAAGACGGAATCTGGTAGGAATAAACTGCAGAATTCTTCTCTGTTTGCCATCTGATACTCCTCGATTCTCTGTGGACCATGAGAGATTGTGTCCCATCATTCAGTACATATATTCCAGGGTCAAAGTTTGGTTGTATTCCAAACCCATGGAAATATAGAGGACACTATGAGAATACTGCTGTGATATTGCTAAAGCTGAGATTGAATTTTTTTCAAGGAGAATGTCCTTTCTATATTTTTACATAGCTGAGTTAAAGTTTCAAATTTCATCATACTGCAATATACTAAGCTGTATTTAAGTCTTCTTCTGTGCCAGGCAATGAGGTGCTATTTTGCACAGTTGAAGTTACATAATGCTTTAGCAACCTTATGTGTTAGCCAAATAATTACCATGCATCTCAGAAGGAGGAACCAAGAGCACAAGTTAAATATCTTGTCAAAGTTGCAAGATTTAAAATTCAGGTTTGTCTACTCCAAACAAAGCTTTAACTATTTTATTCCTATGGTATAAACAACTCATAAGACATAGGTACTTGATTTTATTTCCATTCTAAGTTTTTACTTTGGCCTATTTTTTTTATTTCTTTTTATTTTAATTTAAGGGGTTCATAAAACCATACAGTAATATATTCCAGAGTCATTCTTATGGCTATCAATAGCTGTGTGAGCCTATTTTAAACAATGAGATAGAAGAGAAGTGGTTTGATAGGATTCTGGAATGGTTCTTTAGAAGAAATATATCTTTTGTGACTTATACCTCACCCCTAATCTAACTTGAAAAAAAAGTAGATACGCCTGTATTTGGGAACCTTCATGATAGGATAAAGTTGAGCGTAACTCCACCAAGACAGAGTGTCTAAGAGCCCGACTGCCTAACCTTGGATTGTTTATGAGATTAAAATAAAATTCTAATACATTTTAGAAAACCCAAGGTGATCTTACCTGCAAGTGGATGCAGTTTCCACTTGATGACTTAATATACTCTATGAAATTAAACCCCTAGAAAAGTTCTTTGATGTTAAATAATTTTGATTGAAATGACTTGATTTCATATTCACTGAGAAGGAAATTGAAGCACATGGTAAAATATGTCCTTTCACTGCTGAAGAAAAACGTTTTCCCCTCAGACTAAATGTATGTTTTATTTCTAAATTAAAACAGTAAAAATTGCTTTAGGAAGGAAATATGCACTGTGAAAGTAAACTGGTTCAAGCACATCAATATTTCAATTATATACTCACTTCATGTAATTTAGCAAAATTATTTTTTTAAAAATAGGATTCTCTTTCTATGTGATGGTAGCGATTGAATATAGATTATAGTTTGAAAATAGTTTCAGAATGTACATTGAATATAGTTTTAGAGAAATCCTTAAGTAATTCTTCAACACATGCAAGCAAATAAACAAAACAATACTAAAAGTAGACATCATTACTGAAATTTTAGGAAGATGGACAGGTGATATGGTTCAGTGAAGAAGAAGGTTGCCACTCATGCCCCATGATCTGAGTTTGATCTCTGGAACCCAGATATGAAAAAAACAGATGCAAGCAACATGCATCAATATTCCTACAGTGAAACGGGAGATGCAGGCAGAGGAATAGCCAATAAACTCAGGGGTTACCTAGTCTGGAGTAGTTAGCATGGCCAAAACAGGAGAGGTCCCTCTCAACAAGGTGGAAGGTGAGAACAGACTTCTTAAAGTTGTCCTCTCA
The DNA here is from genome assembly GCA_902168405.1 of Peromyscus aztecus. Taxonomy (NCBI): domain Eukaryota; kingdom Metazoa; phylum Chordata; class Mammalia; order Rodentia; family Cricetidae; genus Peromyscus; species Peromyscus aztecus. Next base: position 29,953 of record CABHPQ010165171.1, on the reverse strand, counting down.
TGTCCATAGATGCTCTGTGTTAAGTGTGAGCCTGCACTGCTCTCTCTCTCTCTCTCTCTCTCTCTCTCTCTCTCTCTCTCTCTCTC